>LTAE01002383.1:0-36384 GCA_001647135.1 Pontederia paniculata | reverse complement strand
CCCCCCCCCCCCCCCCTCTTGGTGCCATCCAGATCCTACAAGATCAAGTTGAATTGGGAAAAAAATCGTCAAAAAATCACTTAAAACAGATTTAAAAACACAAATTTAACTAAATCCCCTGAATTTTCATGTCCATTGACAGGCTTATCACTGTCGCGACAGAAGAAAAATGAAGAAAATTGACAGGCTTATCACTGTCATGGGCCGTCACTAGCTTGTCACGACCATGATAGAGGCTAGGTAAGGTCATTTTTGGTTTGTCATGGACCATAACCCTTTTGTCACGGCCATGATTGAGAGCCTTGAAAATATGTCCAACTTTAAATCGCGTTTCTGGGCTCATTTTAACTCCAATTTGAGTGTCATTTTTTTATGTTTTCGTCTCTTTATCCTATTGTCTCTTAGACAATGAAATTCAATAAATTGTGTAGTTTTCTATTTTAAAATAAATAAATACAAATAAGAACATAAAATTATGCATGCAACATAGAAATATGCAAATTGGACCAAATATTCTATGGAAAATATGACTAATTTAGCATGCATCAAATACTAAGATAGGGTGTTCAGGGTGTGACTCAGTCACACACTCTTGGATTCAAGGTATCAAGTCAGGTGAGTGGTTATTTCAAAGAAAAAGAGAATACCTATAAACAAAGAAAATGATAATTGAACATAAACGCTAGGAAGGAGATTTTTTTTCTCTCTTCTTCTCTTTTTTTTCTTTCTGAGCCATTCAGAGGATTAGGGATTTAGGGCCTTAAGGGTAGCTATATACAGGTACCAGTATGGCTGCTAAAGGGTTTTGGTCTTGCTCGGTGGCAACTGTGTGGGTTATTTTCTTCTTTTAGCGTGACAGGGAGACATGTGATCTAGTATGGGCCATGATGAATGCCATATATTCATAGTGCCTTCTAACTCTAAGCTGATTATAAATAGAAGTCAACAAACATGCACTAAAGTTGCAACATGATAATGTAAAGTGAATATAGATTAAAGGTGTATATATGTTGTAAAAATGTATTCCAAAAACTAGACCAACTAAATAATACACTAAAGGAAGTAGGTATGACAAAATTAAACTAGGGTTTTATGCATATAGGCCATACCATTGGCTTACCAAAACTTAAATTCAATAATGTCTGATCTAAGTATGAGAGATGTTGAAGTTATTAGTTGTGTGGGGATATGTGGCTAGGGGCAGTTTTATGGGTTGTATCATTATCAGAATTTTTTGCTAGTTCGATTGAGAGCAGATTGTCTCTGATTGGGAGCAATTGAAGGTGGGTTGTTTGATTTCTACAAACACAAAGAAAAATAAATAAAAAATAAAAGTTATTAGATTGGTTGCCTCCCAATAAACGCCATTGTTTATAGTCCTAGACTAGACTTAATATCAGCTCAACCATTTCTATCCAGGAGGTTGTAGCAGCTCCACAATTTTTTTATATTATCCAACTTCTCTCCTGGTTGTGTTTCAAACAATGTCCATTAACTTTGATTGATTTTCCTCTATCATAGACGATCACAATGAAGCCAAGACTTTTATCACGCCCTGCATTAGACACTTCAACGGTTTCACTAGGCATTGTTTCAATAGGTGGATTGAATTCTAAAAACACTCCCTTGGGTGTGAGTCCTTCTATTGCAGGGTGTGAACTGTCAGTTTGTTATAAATTATCAAATTTCTCATGCTGAAAGTTTTCATTGTTGTATATGACTCCTCTTGGGTCTCCATCTTTTTTTATTAACCATTTCAGTAATAACTTTTGCAAATGCCCGATTGTTGAAAATTCTTCAATAACTTGTTCCATAATTCCAATACACAAACTTTGATATTTCATATATGGATATTCCTTTTCTTTTGATAGCTTAGACTCTAATACAATCACCTTTGTTTGAGAAGGATGTTGTCCCCTTTTCACAACTACTTTTTCCATTTCATTTTCAAGATGCTCCTTTGCTGTCACAACTTTTTCTTCATTTATAATTGTTGTCATTAATGATTATTTGACACTCAAATTATCCGCTTCAACATAGCTGCAATTTCCTTTAGGTTCAAGATCCTTCTTCTCTTCTAAGACTTTACATTGTTCACTTGGTAATACTTCTTGTGAGGGGATTACTTCAAGTGCTGAAATTTCTTTTTCAGTTGTTGCTGCGATGTTGGTCTCGGTTAAATAAATTTTAGACTTAATATCAGATGTTAGAGTTTTTTTTTTCAGTGATCCCTAATATGTTGGTATCAATTGGGTGTGAAATTTCAGACTTGATGCCAGCTGTTAAAGATTTCTTTTCAGGATGTGAACTTTCAAAGTTTACCATAGCTGAAATTCCTTCTTCACTCTTAGCTTCAGATTCAACTATAGATGTATCCACATTTTTCTCCTCCAAGATAAATTCCTTTCACATTTTTCAGAGATTACCATAGCTAAATTTCTGGGCTGGACTGCAGAAAAATTTGAGTCTCTAGAACTTTGGATTCAGCTTGAAGATCCTCTACTTTAATATACAACTGCTGAAGTGCTTCATTTTGCATTTGTTGTTGCCTCATCGATCTCCATCATAATCTCTAGGTCATATTTTGTTGGGGGCAGGTTGAATGCTTGCTGATTTGATGTAGTAACCTCAACTAGATATTGAAAATCAGATCCTTGACATAAATCTTTATGGTAATATGGTTATGTCTGACTTTGAAAGTTATAATCTTGAGTATCGATGTAGAAAAAGTTATAATCTGATTTGATGAAAGTTATGTCTTCATAATCCCACCAATTTAGATTTTGACCATAGTATTTATAGTGTTGCTTTTCTTTTTGATTCGTTTGGCCATTTGAAGCATATAGATGATCCTTAGGTGGCGCTTGGACATTAGTAGGTGCTTGATTGCAGCAAGCTTATGATGATCTTACATTATCCAAATAGAACTTTTGAATAGCATTTTTCACAATGTCCTCAACCTTAGAGAATACTAAGTCCCAACTCTCGTAGTTTGATGTTCCGCTGGCTAAACAAGGATTTTGCACAACTTGGGGCTAGTTCTAATAACTCATATCTATCTTAGGATTCTTTTTAACCTCTAATTCTTCTTTCTTCAATCTCTCTATGCTCATAATTCGAACCAACGATTTTTCTGCAGTAATAGAACTTAGCATGCAAAATAGGGTTAAGTGCATTATCAGTAGCATCAACAATGGTAAGAGTTAAGTGAAACTAAGAAATTGAAAGAAGAACTAGTTACAAAAAGGGAAATAATTGTAGGATATGGATGGCACCAAGAGGGGGGCGTGAATTGGTGTATTAGAACTTTTCCTATTCGTTTGCTTTTGTTAGACTAGAATAGTTATATCAGTGAAAGCATATAGATGCAAATATAAGTAAGTAGAGAGAAATAGCAGAGAAAAACAAATGGGCACACAAACACAAAGTTTGTTGATGAGGTTCAGCCGAACTCCTAGCCTACGTTCCTGCTCCGGTCTTCTCGAACTCGAGATTTCTGAACTCCTTCTTCAAGGGCGAAG
Source organism: Pontederia paniculata (assembly GCA_001647135.1). Lineage (NCBI taxonomy): Eukaryota > Viridiplantae > Streptophyta > Magnoliopsida > Commelinales > Pontederiaceae > Pontederia > Pontederia paniculata. The sequence goes on along the minus strand of LTAE01002383.1, from coordinate 32,863 downwards.
GTTCCCTTCCAACTTCTCTTTTCTTTCACGATGGCAAGGAGACAACCTCTTACAAGTTCACTCAGAACTCACACTCCCTTCTATCCTGGATTCTTCTCTTTGGTCATCCACCGCTCACCCTCGGACGTCCGCAATTCCATGTGCTGAATCCTTTCTCTCTCAGTCAAGCTCCTTTGGGGGTCCGCAAAAAATTTTGGCCGCCCGATCTTGACATGAGTACCCTTCTTCGACTGATCTTTGGTCGCCCGCTGATTCAACTTCAGCTTCCCTGGACGTCCACTCTCCAGTTAAAGAATGCGGTCAAGCTCCTTCGGTCGCCCGCGCTTCAACTTCGATCGACTGATCTTGACCTCCTCCAACTTCTATTCATCTCTGGACGTTCGCTGATTGCACCTCAATCACCTCTAGTGAAGCCATCTATCAAGCTCCTTCGATCATCCGCCAATCCTTTGGCCGACCGATCTTGACCTTGTTCCACCGTCTTCAACTGCTCTGGTCACCCGCTAATTGCACCTCAATCACCCGGACGTCCGCTCCTAGAGTTGAAGACACCTGTCAAGCTCTTTCGATCGTCCGCTCATCCTGCGATCGCTCGACTTGACACAACATCACCTCCTTCAACCTCTCTGGTCGCCCACTGATTGCACCTCAATCACCCGGACGTCCACTTCTGGAGTTGAAGGCCTTCGTCAAGATCCTTCGGTAGCCCGCTCTTCACCTTCGTTCGACCGACTTGACATGTGCCATAACCTCTGGCACATCTATGGTCGTCAACTGATTCTCCCTAAATTCTTCGAACATCCACTTCTCATCCTTGTGGATACTTCGGACATCTGCTCATTCCACACTGAGTTCCTCGGATGTCTGCTCCCACCTCTGTTAGTACTTTGGCCGTCCGCTCACTTCCCAATGAGATCCTTGAACGTCTGCCAAAGCTTCCTCTAATAAGCTTCAGACGCCAGCTCATTTCCATTAAAATCTTTAGACGTACTTTCCGTCCTTTGACATTCTTCGGACGTCCTCTGACAACTTGTCAGATCCCTTGGACGTCCATTCTTCTTCTGTCAGATACCGTGGCCGATGTTACTCTGACTCTTCAGCCCTCGGATGACCTCTGACATCTCATCGGTCGTCCGCTCATCCTGTGGTCGTCCGATCTCCAGCCTCAATCAGTTCTGACAAACTCTTGGTCATCCGCTTGTCTCCTCACCAAGACCCCAGACGACCTTTATCTTCACTTTATATCCATTGGTCGTCTGCACACCACCTTTGGTCGACCGATATCCATCCTTTCATCTACTTTGGTTGTCCATTGCTTCAACATCAGAGCCTTTGGACATCCACTCCAACCTTGGCAATCTCCCGGTCGTCCACTGTCTTCCTTCTAAAACCCTTGAACGTCCATTGCTTTCATCCTCAGATCTTCGGTCGTCCTCTCTTCAACTTTGGGCCCTCTCCTTTGCTTAGTCAAGAACCCTCTTCGATTAAGTCTCTTCACTGGACGTCCACTTCTCCTTGGATCGCCCGTTCTCCATCATCTAGGTTGTATGTGTGAAACCTTCGGTCGCCCACAATTCTTCATCGGGCAACCTCCCTTGTTCAGCCCATGTCTTCATTCGTCCTTTAAATATCTTCGATTGATCGTTCAGTCTTTGACTTCACTTTTTATATCTTTTCCTTAAACATTGGTCGACCACTTCATATACTTTGGACGACCACTGCACACATAGAGTTCTTCTGATATGTCTTCTATGTGCATAGGTCGCTCGTTCTTTAACTTTGGTTGACCTTTCATGCTTTGAACCTGAATATCCTGTATTTCAGAAATCAACTCAACAAGTTCATTAGTCCAAACTAAGTTCCCTCACAAATTTGTGATCATCAAAATAATCTCGGGATTCTAGATTCAACAATAAACAAAGCTAAAGAAAAGGGCGGATTATAAACAATGATATACGAGTATAGACAATGAAAATAAAATATTAAGTTCAGATTCAAATAAAGTATAAAATGTGAAAAATCAACTTCCCCGGCAACGACGCCAATAACTTGATGAGCGAATACATATCTTGTGTATGATGTAGGTAAAAAGACACTCGATTCAGAGTTTCAAGGTATGATCTTGGGGCAACCGAACGATTCCAACAAGTCAGCAAGTCTTAAAATATAGCTTAAACCCACAACTCCAACCACAAGTATACGGTCTTCCTTGTAGTATTTTAGGAAAATTAGATTTCCATTATCCAACTACATTATCCTACCACGAAGTGAATGAAAAGAGAGAAATGTTGTGCAAACAATTAGATGAAATGGAACTTGAATCTGTAGAGGAAAATAAAACAAAAATATTTTTGGTGTTTTTAAGATTTAAAATGAGAAGAGCTGAACAAATTTGAAGGAAGATGAATCTCAAGTACGAGAAATAACCAGGACACAGGAGTCATTTTCGAACTCTAACTTGCTACCAAAATAATAAGCATAATCAAAGTTGACCAGAGATATGAAGTTAACAGGTCCAGCTACCCTTGTAGTCAAGGCATGCAATCCAAATCCCTAGAGGTTTTCACATGCTAGCTCTCGATGCATTAGACAACATCTCTTCAATCTACTCTAGGTATCTGATTAGAACCTCTCGGCTGAATACGGATCTCTCAAAAGGGTTTTGCCTCTCAGCCTCCACCCCTTGAAGGTGGAGTACTAATCATACCTTTCAAAGCTCTACTCCCCTCTCGGATCCTAGTAGAGTCCCCACAACATATCCTTCCCTCTCGGGCAAGGGTTGGAACAAGGTGTAATGTAGTATCTAGTCACAAATCAATAAATACGAGCTACAAGTTATTCCTCCTAAATGAAAGAGTATCTCCCCTCGGCCCATACCTTCTACCTAGATAGGAACCACGAGCAGCTCACAGGTCGCAGCATCAAGAATAGCACAAAAAACCAACACATGATGCAAGAGAAGATTGAAAATTCATATGAAACAATAAATCATAAAAAATAGTAGTTTGAGTAGCAAGATAGAGTTCTCAAATCATCTCATGTTTAGCCAATCACAACCATTACAAACATTGAGAAAGAATCTAAACAAAAGTCCATCTTTAAAAACTTACAAAAGTTGGAATTACAAAAATACTAATGATACTTTTCATCAATCTCTTCTTCTTCCTAAATGAAATCTGAAATAAATAATACCAAAAATGCCAACTCTGGATCTATCCTAAGCTAATAAAACCTTCAAGTTCGCTCTAGTGGTGTCTCCATTCCTCTCGGAAGTGGGAACCCCCTCAAAAGTGTGTCTTATATATTATGGTGGTCCTCCCCTGCCCTTTTGACATCTATTCCCTGCCATTTCCTGCAAGAAATGCCAAGGAATATGGCAGAGGAATCTTCTAATGACAGGTTGTTACGTCTCATCTTTTGTGTATTTTCTCTAGTAGCAGTGTTAAAGTGTGAATTTTCCTAGGGTGCCCCAAACTCTTGGATGCATCAAAAAATGTCGACTAACCCCTACAAGGTCCCTGCAAGAAAAAATAAGTGTAATACTTCATAATTCAACTTAAAAGAGTTTAGGATGTGAGAAGATACATCCAAAATTAGGAAATTTTGAGAAATTATAAAAGTCAAGAAAATCGGTGATTATATGCACCATAAAGGTAGAAAATCCATGGTAAAAGTGTGACTTTCTTTAAATATGGAATTTAGGGCCAAATTTCCTATCATCATGTACCCTCATTCGGTTGAGCCTAAACACTAAGGACAGTGTTCGGTTTAAGCTTGGAGGACTTACATTCTCATGCATCATATTTGCTTATATTCTGCATGTTCATCTATTATTGGAAACCCAGAAAAAATGAAAAATTGAAAACCCAAAAACTTCACTCATCATCAAAATTTTTCTCATGCCTTGAAGTTATATTTTTCTTAGAGTAATGTTTATAGGCATCATGTTAAATAGCGAAATTATAATGTCTTAGTTTATCACTTCACACCTGAACTTTGAGAAAAGATGGACTATAGTTTGTTGCCAAATAGAATTTTAGTTATTTAGATGATAATTTCCTGTTTATGTTCTTCCTGTCCTTTGTTAGTATTGATAATAATTACTACTCTATTGAACGCCGAAAGTGTATGTTGGCTTATTACAGCAAGAAAATTATTTATGAGAAAAAAAATTATGAGTTCAAGTAGTTGAGGAGGGTTTAGGCAAGTAGATCCCTGGGGATTCATGCCTAGTGACCTAAGGCCATTTGGACTGGGAACCACCAACCAAAAAACTTCTACATGGACCTCTTTGTGCAATATGAAGAAGCGCACTAGCAGCCAATTCACTGATGTGATTCAAACCCTAACTCGGAACCTGGGAGTGTTCGGGCAAGCTCGAGGGGTGTTCCAACACCTATTGCCGTAAAGACATTTAATTTGGGAGTCATCAGTCTAAAGCGTGCTACACGAACCTCCTTTTGCAATCATATGTGAAGGCTAGAATCCATAGAGAAAAGTAAATTGAAAGAAGCAAGACTCTGAAAGATAAATTTTATTAAGCTAAGTATGCACTAGTGTGTTCACTATTGATGTTATTATTTGATGCACTAACCATTGGGACATGTCAGGGCTGGATTTAAAGGAGTCTAAATTTGTTTAAGTATAATAAATCTATGAGGCTGGGATTATATGGAAAATGGAAAGATGTTTTGGTGATAAGTGGTTAAATGAAGGTTAGGCGAAAAGTAGTTATTTTGCGGCGTGGAAGCAATGATTGATCCCCTTTTATTTTCTGACTTTTGCTTTGAACATTTCTTGAGGACAAGCAAACATCCAACTTAGGGGAGTTTGATGCATGCATTTTATGACATATTTTAGGGCCTGCATTAGGCGTTATTTTGAGTTATTTTGACATGGCATGCATCAATTTAGTTCTTTATTTGTTCATATTGTTTCAAGTCTAAAATCTACTCTTGTTGGTGTAAATTTTGTAAAAAATCACTTGAGTCAAAGCGCTTGTTCCTTTGCCCCATACTTTGAGATATAAGATCCTCTTTGTGAGAGGCTAATGAAGGGTTGGCATCGGCTGAATTTCACAAAAGAGTGTATTTATGAAGAGGAGATCAACATTTAGTGTTCATCACAGGTCATGACAGATCATTACAGGCCATTATGAAGGTAGATCAACTGCAGCTGGATCCATCACGGGTCATTATGCACATATTATGACCCTTACAGTGGCAACAATTTAGACCATCAGATCTTCACGGGTCATAACAACATATCACGGGTCGTGAAGTAACATATTACAAACCTTCATCATCCATGTAAGCCCTGTACGAATACAGCCCAAAAGCCCAAGGGACAACAACATAAATCTTTTTGTTTATTTAACAAGGGTAAATTTGTCTTTTCACAGGGTAGATAATTGTTAATAATAAGATTAGATCCGGTCGTCGGATTGGCAACACGTGTCCTCTTATTAATATAAAATCCCAACTCCTTCTCCTTCTTCCTTCACCCCCATTTCTGCTTCTCACGAGCCGTAGCCGCCGCTCGCCAGGGCAGCCGTGACGCCGTTGATTCTGGCCATGATCAGACCATCGGGGGGTACGATGATGAAGAGCGTGACAAGGCAAACTCAATGATAGTAGCTGATGGGTGTGTCTCCGGGTGTGTGCATGTGAGGAATCCGACGACACTGATGGCGAGTTACGACAGATTCCATTCCGATGAGTATGATAGTGTGTCAATTGGTTACCGATAATGTTTTTATGGGATTTGATTCGTGTGTCGTTGGATTGATGTAGAGTCATGGTTGCCTCTTCGCGATTTTGCCATCATCGGGGTTTCGCCGGCATAATTGAGTGATCTCGACCGATCGGCGGTGAGAAATCTGATTTCTCTAGTTGTAGATGTGGGTACATGCGAGCGCTGAACTTACCTTCGTCAAATGGCAGCATCGGCCTTGTGTAACTCCTACTGATTATTTGATTGTTGATCTAATAGTTGTTACTCCTACTGATTATGCATTCCATCAATGTCTTCAACACCTCAGTTGCGACACCACCAGAGCTTCGAGGACGTCATCATCTGAGCAGACAGATTTGACAATACTCTCTATGCTTTATTTTCGGTGAGTAATACAAACACACTGTGATGAGGCAACTGCGTATATCTTATGTGCTTTGATATGTGGAGAATGATCATGATTTAGGATATTTGTTTATATGGGCATACTTATAATTTGATTAATGTTAATTAAGCAGGATTAGTACTGGTGCCATATATATGTATGAGCAAGTATATTGAACTTGCTGCATATAATGATAAGTGGTGTGTGGACAAGAAGAATAACTTAACCGGTTGCTGAAAATTTATTAATAAATCATGCCAAGATTATGATTAGTTAATTTGCTGCAAAACAACAAAAGAAATATAAATAATTCATTAATCAGAGTATACAAATGGTTTTGATCATATACATATATTGATAACTTTCAAGTCAATTAATATAATTGATATATGTGTAAGTGTATTCGAGCAATTATCTCTTTTGTTATCATATAAGTATACTTGTATACTTATTCATGAGTGCATAATAAATTATGGGGCAAACGACATCTTAAGATAAAATTACTTATATAGAGCATAGGAATAACCTTATTAGAAGAGTTGATTTAGAGTACTAAGCTGATTTTATGGATAAGTACCAAACAATGACTACATTGTATACTTAAATAGGTAGTTGTAGGTATAGAAAACTGATGGAGTAAAGATGATCATATATGTATGTATGTATCCATATGCGGGTGTGTATTTATAAATTGATTCATAAATGATATGGAAGAATGGTCATTCTACTTGAATCATAATCATAATCATGAGGTATACATAGTCTATTCAGGTATAGATGTATGAATTACTGTGATTATTGATAAAATATGAGATTTATAGATAATAAATCTGCTATGATCAATTTGATCTATAAATCAACTTGAAATATATATTTTAAGTAAACAACCATGTATATAAGACACTAATAGAATCTAGTTGAATATTTGATTAGATTCTCGGATTATAGATTTGCTCGGACATTGGAGACCTAGCGAGGTCGAGCATAGTCGAGGTGAGTGGGACTTTCCATAAACCTAGAGCAACACCACATAGTCGTGGTTCATTATATTCATTTCTTTAGCTCACTTGATTGATTATGTTGATGATGTGATGATCTTTTGGGGTATTGTCATGATATGTCAGCTTCGGTTTTTCGATTGGATTCCGTATGGATTTCTTATGCTTGGCGATTTCACGATTTAAGTATGATTTCTTGTATGTCGAGATTTGAAAGCTTTGATGGTTGTTTGGTGTATAAATCCTGAAAGTTTGATTCAAGTGTTAATTCCTAGTATTATTTTGAAATACTACCCTGATATATATGTATATCTCATGCATGTGCGTTAGACATGCATGGTAGCTCACATGGAGTGAGGTGTTGATGATGATGATGATGGTAGTTCTCCCTCATGGGGGCGAGCAATAGCTCGCAGGGTCGAGGTGATTTACCTGTGCGATGATGACGATAGTTCATACTCGTGGCGGGTGACGGCCTGCGTGATTGAAGGAACTAATCGTGGTGACGGTGTGATGCCCTCGTGGGGGCGAGCGACGGCTCGCGGGGTCGAGGTGCTCATCAGTCGTGGCGGGATGTATATGTGATCATGGATGACGAGGTGTCATGAAACGTAATTCAGCTCATACATAGCATGTTTTAACTCCTGCATTGATTGCAAAGTATTTTGTTATATGAAGCTATGTATGATATACATTTTGATCGTGTTTTCCGATGGTTTTATTTTTGGGTGGTTTAAATGTTTTATGGAGCCATTTAGTCACTCACTGAGCCATTTATGCTCACCCCTCTTATTCTTATTGTTTTGTAGGCGAGGAGTTGCTCCTCGAGGCTTGAGTATATGATGACTTGCTTGCTCACTGGGCTAAAAGGGAAAATAATTAGGTTGTATGTGCATAACAGTGATACAAAGAGGAGTGGACTTATTTATTTCTTTCCTATTCATGTTATGTACATAGATGCTAGCCTATTTTTTGGATCTTTAAGCCCATTTTGAGGTTATTATGTTCGAAGTTACGGAAACTCCCTTTTTGAGGGCAGCTGACCTCTTTATTTTCATTTTATGCTATCCTGTTGAGTTTATATGAATCGGGCGTGGCCCATTATATCTATTGTATCTGTCGCATGGACCAATTTTTAACAAAGGTCATGCCAAAATTTTCAAAAAATCCTAGAGTTAGTTATTTTGTGTCGTTGGTCTACTATATTGACCATTGTTATTTAGAGTTTGAATTTGAATTAGTGAAAGGTCGTAACACCCCTTGCCGCATCCCGAGCGTCGGGTTCGGGGCGTGACAAGTTATGGTATCAGAGCCCAGGCTTTAGGTCCAACGCAAGAACGTGGGTAGAGGCGGGATAAAGTAAAATTGGAAAGAGTTGCATCTGCTTGCTTCGTTTATGATTGTGTGCATATATATGTTCATGCTAAAAATATTTATATTGATTTTTAACTTATGGCGAGGTAAACTAGAAGTAGCATTGTGATATAGTTTGCTAATAACAAACTTGTATGTGCTCTAATGTTGAGATGATATGAAATATTGCTTTAATATACAAAATTGACAAAAATATGACATTGTCAATATTATTACAATTTATGTTATGTTTTATATGTGTATTGTTAATGTTATGTTAGTTGGTGATTATCCTATGTGATTTAGGATAGATGCAAAACTTGGAAATCTTTCATCCTAAGACATATATGATTATGACAAATGCTAAGTTGAGACAAACATAAATGAAAATTATTAATATGATAACAACCCGTGGTCGATACCGGAACCTGTAAGGAGTAGTATCTCTTGATCGATAACAGGACTTGTTATGAATGATATCCCTTGGTCGATATCGAGACTTGATATGACTGCTAGCTCTTAATTAATATCGAGATCTATAAAGAGTGACAATTGCTTTTCAGTTGATACATGAAACTATATAAAGGAAAAAAATGGTGGATATCATTAATGATACTATATAAAAGTGTAAATAGAATGGCATCAATCATGTAATATAATGATTATGATGGAGTTGATTTATTAAGAAGCTCAGTAAAAGGGCCTAACTCACTACATATGTTAGATCTAAGGCGACAATTCCTTTGAAGACCAGTTGCGGATGACTCATTGAATCACCTATAATATAAAGTTGTTTTGATTTGCTAGAGAAGCAAATCTAAGGATAATGATAATGGCAAATATTAGATTGAGCAAGACTCAAAAATAGTTGAGATCCAGATGATAAAACTTGAGTGAATATTTAATAGGATGAACTAAAAGAAAATATAAGACTTGAGCTGAGTGCCTTTGTCAAGGATATTTTTTATTTAGTTGAAGGACATGAATGAAAGATAAGATCCGACCTCACGTCATATGGAATATAAGAATCCTTCATAAATGTTACAATCATGCTTTTGATACATGAGGAAGAAGAAAGAGTTGATCATCAGAAATAGACAAATGACATAGTGTAACTTTTTCTGTCAAGATGGAAAATCCTTGTTAATAGTTTTGACCAAAACAAGAATGTTTTATATATCGATAAAATTATTTTGGAATATAAGAATCCTTCATAAATGTTACAATCATGCTTTTGATACATGAGGAAGAAGAAAGAGTTGATCATCAGAAATAGACAAATGACATAGTGTAACTTTTTCTGTCAAGATGGAAAATCCTTGTTAATAGTTTTGACCAAAACAAGAATGTTTTATATATCGATAAAATTATTTTCCGTATCCATGAGCAAATGGGTGTAGTGGACTGTGCAACTTGTGTCGAGGCAATTAAACCGCCTTTAAGGCTAAGAGCACACTTGGAGAGTTAAGGCGATAAGGTATATAACTTTCATAGTAGTGACTTATTCATCAAATAATATCCATAAAGGTAATCACTAATTGAAATTTCATGAACACCATTTTTGTGTGTTACTCGGTATGGATTGAATGTTATCAACTATTACGTCGAGGCAAGGCTAAAATTTTCTTTTGAGAAGGAGGTGATGTGTAATGATGATTATAGCATATCATACTTGCATGTGATAGATTTTTAAAAAAAAATATTGAAGGATATGATGACTCACTTAGTCAAATAATAGTGATAGACAATATGATAACATATGATATGTGGATCGAGACAAGATTGTCGTGGATTTCATGAACTCTTGACCTACAGTCACCATTCATGATTTGTTATTAAGGATGCTCGAAATATGATTATTAATTTGAAGCAATCAATATTAGCATGGAATTTATTTGTCACGATTAGACTAGTCCCGTGGATTCAGGTTTACTATGATCAATATATATTCCACTAAACATTATTGATCCATCATGTGATTTATTTGATTAATCTTGATGTTGATCCATCATTGTCGACTATTGATTTGTTGATTCTGATTTATTGACGTTGATCATGATTCTTAGTCATAACGCGGTGATTTACAGACACAAATTTGTCCATACCAACCAAGAGATCATTGCCAATCATTATCTTATTATAAAGATCCCGATTCTTAAAAAAATTATCGTTATCGAGTTTTGGCAATATTGATGACTTACGACTCGTCATTGTTGAACATGAAATTTCATTGATGATTAGGGAATCATTTATGATTCTTAGTTCGTTATCGACTTCGAGATGTTTTGTGATTAGTAAATCATTGTTGTCAATTTCTAAAATCATTTATTGATCAAGGTTCATCATACCGATTCGAAGCAGTATTGATTGCTTCGTCAAATCTTGAGTAGAGACTTGCAATCGATTCCTTATTCACGTGTGTCGATATATCTCATTCGATACCATTGACTAAATTACAATTATAATCCTTGAACAGCTATGTTCCAGTTGTGATTTATTGGTACATATCTTTAATACATCGTTTAGTTAGGCATGTTGAATGGACTAGTTGAAAGCACATCAAAAGATTGATCGGAGTGGTGCACCTTTGGTCATCAATCGAAAACTTAGGCTGAGTCATCAACTTTGACATCTATGGTGTGTTGGTGAAAAGCTCGTTGAAAGAGCGATTGGAGTGGGACGCCATCCTATCCTCGATCGAGAGCTCGAACAGACATTAGCCATCATAAGTTCTGAACAAAAAAAAAAGAAAGAAAAAAAATTTTGATTGAGTCAACATCAAGTCGAAGTTGCTTCATAAATTTTGACGGAATTAATTTTCATCTAGTGTTTGAAAATTCATTTATTGCCAATAGTGGCAAATGAAAAATGAGTTATAAATAGCAAAAAAAAACCAAGAATGTGTCGACCATTAGATTTTAATTTTGAATTGAATGCCAAATTCGAAGTTGTATTTAACAATAAAGGAAAAATCTCAAGTCTATATAAGGTTAGTATTTAAGTTATATGGAGTTGGTAAGAAAATCTTTGTCCCAATTTTTGACGAGAGCTTATTTAAATTAGTCATGACGATTTAACTTTATTCTTAAGTTGAATATAGAGTTCTAGTTGTACCTTGGAGAATAAATTTGGAGGTTTCAAATTATAAGGAAATATGATATTAGATCTATCAGATCTATGTAATACTGAAGTGAGCGGAACTTATGAATGATCATTTATCATCGCCATCAGCGTCGACAAGAGTTTATATATAAACCATTAATTATTTCTAATTTCACGAAGATAAATGATTACCATGAAAGGATTAGTAGATGGAGAAAGAACTTATGGAAGCAACGCGAGGCGTGTTAGTGATATAAAAAGAGATCATGTGTGAGTTAGAATATATGTGGAGAAGCATGTTATAAATTTCAAGTACCTACAAATTTCGAGGATGAAATTTCTCTTAAGGGTGTAGTAATTGTAAGCCCTGTACGAAAACAGCCCAAAAGGCCAAGGGACAGTAACATAATTTTTTTCTGTTTATTTAACAAGGGTAAATTTGTCTTTTCACAGGGTAGATAATTGTTTATAATAAGATTGGATATGGTCGTCGGATTGGCAACATGTGTCCTCTTATTAATATAAAACCCCAACTCCTTCTCCTTCTTCCTTCTCCCCTGTTTCAACTTCTCATGAGCCGTAGCCGCCGCAAGCCAAGGCGTTGATTCCAGCCATGATCAGACCATCGGGGTGTACGATGATGAAGAGCGTGACAAGGCGAACTCAATGATAGTAGCTGATGGGTGTGTCTCCGGGTGTGTGCAGCCAAGGATCGAGTCAATGCCAGCGTTCGCGTGTGAGGAATCCGATGACATTGATGGCGAGTTGCGACAGATTCCATTCCGGTGAGTATGGTAGTGTGTCAATTGGTTACCGATAATGTATTTAATGGGATTTGATTCATGTGTCATTGGATTGATGTAGAGTCATGGTTGCCGCTTCGCGATTTTTCCATCATCGGGGTTTCGCCGGCATGATTGAGTGATCTCGACCGATCGGCAGTGAGAAATCCGATCTCTCTAGTTGTATATGTGGGAAGATGCGAGCGCTGACCTTACCTTCGTCATATGGCAGCATCGGCCTTGTGTACGTATACGAGACGACGGACGCGCGATATGTTCATTTATCATCTGGTGAGCATCAGCCTATTTGATTGTTGATCTAACAGTTGTTACTCCTACTGATTATTCATTCCATCAATGTCGTCAACACCTCAGTTACGACACCACCGGAGCTTCAGGGACGTCATCATCTGAGTGGACAGATTTGATGATCCTCTCTTTGTTTTACTTCCGGTGAGTAATACAAACACACTGCGATGAGCCAATTTCCTATATCTTATGTGCATTGATATGTGGAGAATGATCATGATTTAGGACATTTGTTTATATGGGCATACTTATAATTTGATTAATGTTAATTAAGCAGGATTAGTACTGGTGCCATATATATGTATGAGCAAGTATATTGAACCTGCTGCATATAATGATAACTGGTGTGTGCACAAGAAGAATAACTTAATCGGTTGCTGAAAACTTATTAATAAATCATGCCAAGATTATGATTAGTTAATTTGCTGCAAAACAACAAAAATAAATATAAATAATTCATTAATCAGAGATATACAAATGGTTTTTATCATATACATATATTGATAACTTTCAAGTCAATTAATATAATTAATATATGTGTAAGTGTACTCGAGCAATTATCTCTTTTGTTAACATATAAGTATGCTTGTATACTTATTCATGAGTGTATAATAATTATGGGGCTAACGACATCTTAAGATAAAATTACTTAGATAGAGAATAGGAATTTCCTTATTAGAAGAGTTGATTTAAGTGCTAAGACGATTTTATGGATAAGTACTGAACAATGACTACACTGTATACTTAAATAGGTAGTTGTAGGTATAGAAAATTGATGGAGTAAAGATTATCATATATGTATGTATGTATCCATATGTGGGTGTGTATTTATAAACTGATTCATAAATGATATGGAAGAATGGTCATTCTACTTGAATCATAATCATAATCATGAGGTATACGTAGTCTATTCGGGTATAGATGTATGAATTACTGTGATTATTGATAAAATATGAGATTTATAGATAATAAATATGCTATGATCAATTTTATGTATAAATCAACTCGAAAATATATATTTTAAGTAAAAAACCATGTATATGAGACACTGATAGAATCTAGTTGAATATTTGATTAGATTCTCGGATTATAGATTCGGTCGGACGTCAGAGACCTAGCGAGGTCAAGCGTAGTCGAGGTGAGTGGGACTTTCCATAAACCTAGAGCAACACCACATCATCGTGGTTCATTATATTCATTTCTTTAGCTCACTTGATTGATTATGTTGATGATGTGATGATCTTTTGGNGAGTTTTAGCGTAATAAAGAGGTCGGATGTGATATTTATGCTTGTGTGATTTATAAATCCTGAATGATTGATTCAAGTGTTAATTCCTAGTACTATTTTAAAATACTACCCTAATATATATATGTATATCTCATGCATGTGCATTAGACATGCATGATAGCTCACATGGAGTGAGGTGATGGTGATGATGATGATGATGACGGTAGCTCTCCCTCGTGGGGGCGAGCAATAGCTTGCGAGGTCGAGATGATCTACCTGTGATGATGATGATAGTTCATACTCGTGGTGGGTGACGGCCTGCGTGATCGAGAGAACTAATCGTGGTGACGATGTGATGCACTCGTGGGGGCGAGCAACAACTCGCGGGGTCGAGGTGGTCATTAGCCGTGGCGGGATGGATATGTGATCGCGGATGGCGAGGTGTCATGACACGTAGTTCAGCTCATACATAGCATGTTTTAACTCCTACATTTATTGCAAAGTATTTTGTTATATGAAGCTATGTATGATATACATTTTGATCGTGTTTTCCGATGGTTTTGTTTTCGAGTGGTTTAAATATTTTATGGATCCATTTAGTCACTCACTGAGCCATTTATGCTTACCCCTCTTATTCTTATTATTTTGTAAGCGAGGAGTTGCTCCTCGAGGCTTGAGTATATGATGACTTGCTTGCTCACCGGTCTAAAAGGGAAAATAATTAGGTTGTATGTGCATAAAGTGATACGAAGAGGAGTGGACTTATCTTTTTCTTTCCTATTCATGTTATGTAGATGTTAGCCTATTCTTTGGATCTTTAAGCCCATTTTGAGGTTATTATGTTCGGAGTTGCAGAAACTTCCTTTTTGGGGCCAGTTGGCCTCTTTATTTTCATTTTTGCTATCCTATTGAGTTTATATGAATGGGGCGTGGCCCATTATATCTCTTGTACCTGTCGCATGGACTGATTTTTAACAAAGGTCATGCCGAAATTTTTGGAAAATCCTATAGTTGGTCTACTATATTTACCATTGTTATTTAGAGTTTGAATTTGAATTAGTGAAAGGTTGTAACACCCCTTGCCGCGTCCCGGGAGTCGGGTTCAGGGTGTGACAATCCATGTTGGCCTCGACAGCAACCGATTACAAGAAAGTTTATCATCATGGGTCGTAAAGGAAATAAAGGGCCATGAGAGAAGAGGAGATCGAGGTACAAATCAATTCAACGCTCGAGTTACGGGTCGTGATGACTTGAGACATCCTAAAGAGTTATATACTTACGGGCCGCGAAATCATGGCACGGGCCGTGAGAGAATGATGTTGATACGTTTGAGATTTTAATATGATCTAACAGTCAGAAAGATTTGTATTTGATCTGGGACTCTCAATATTAGATTGCAACATATTTCTGAGGATTTGGATGAGTTTTTACGGGATTTCCATGGCCACCATTGATCAGGAAATTGATTTCATCGAAGGATTCACATGCGACTATCTTTTAACCCTAGAAAAGCCTAATCTGTGAGGGGGAATAGAAGGATTTCATCTGCAACTTGAGAGAGAATGCGAGGTGTCATGAATCCAAGCTAGAATGCTAGAAAATATAGAATTATTTCAAAGAATTGATGAGGAGGAGTCAAGATTAATATATCCGTTAAGGAATTTGCTCATCATCTTTTCAACATCTAGAAGAGTATTTTCTTGTTCCATATTTTGTTAGGATGAACTTTACCATGTTCTGTGCTTTTGATAATTTTGAGTTGTAAGGAATTCTTAATTATGTTTAGAACTTGTATACTTTTTCATACTTTTGATTATAAATTTTATTTGTCTCTTTTCCAGAACATGATTGCTTGAATTTTCTGAGATTGTTGGTTTGATCATTAACTATGTAGTGTGGTCAATCTTTTATGCAATTCATATAATTCTATTGTGACTCATTAAGGACTCGGTAGTGTGTGGTCTATTAGATTAATCCATTAAGGGTGATTTAATAGTGTAAGAATATATATATTAATGTATCTTGTGATTATAATCTAAAAGGTAGAGACGTTAAGGAATACTTGATAGATTGTTGTCATTTGGGTAGTTGATTTATCCGTTAATGAAGATCATATTAATAAGTGTTCCTAACCCATCTGGAGAGTTAACCCTCGAGCAGAATTTGAGCACAATTAATTTTGTGACAAAGTATTAGTTTTATTCATCATCTTTATTCTCATCCAGGCCCTAGTCATCATCAACTATCATTGTAATTTATCATTTTAATTATTTTTTTCTGAAGAACTACCAATCTATAATTCTATGTTTGTCTCTTATTAACCTTTGAGATTAGATAGTTATATTATTTCCTCGTGGGATCGACAACTCTTTCTCTTTACACTCTATCACTTGAATGGCTAATGCACTTGCTAACATGTATTTGCCTATAGTGGATTTTTCGCATCAGCCGCGTCTGTCAAGAAGAAACCCTAACACTGCGCAGCTGATGAACACTGCTTACAAAATACTTGACAAGGTCCGCGTCGCCCTAGACGCGATCCAGATTAATTAAATAAAGAATTGGATAATAATACCAGATGATCGATCATATTCAGACATGGTCCGCGTCAATAGAAGAAGAAAGAAGATAGAAACCCTAATTGTTATGGTCATGGAAATGATCTGGGTTGGAATCATATGCAATCTCATTGCCTTAACGTGCCGACTAAGTTTTGGAAGATAATTAATAAAGTAATGAAGTATCAGACACCACCTATGTTAGAGTCGAGGCATGGCCCACGAATGCATTTGACATCAAGAAAGATATATAATATCTTAATGCCTGGAAGAAACACGAACTATGACACATCTTGACACAACTCGCTAATAGTCCACTATAGGTTCTCTGATGAGATCATGAACATGGCCCATGTCAACTTTTCAGTTATGAAAAATTTGATTATTTTAATCCTTATTGAAGAATACTTTTCCATATTAGGTTAAGGACTACTATGTGAACAAGATAAATATCAACCATCGTCACTAAATTAATAAAGAGTTCATCATGTATTGAAGGTTTGAGAGCGATAGCATTGTAAAAATAGGGACTGGTAGGACACTTGATACCTACTTCATGTTGCTTGGCCTTGTCCCTACCCTACAAGAAAAGGATTTCTCGAGCATCCTTATCGGTCGTGGCCTATGAAACCCCACTGACCTATTGGCGAGACCTCCAAGACTCAAGAGCCATTTAAAGTCATCCAAAGCAACTCTTAAAGCCACTAAGAGGATCAGTCAAACATAATAAAGATAATCACTTTACATTGTTCATATTGCATTAGAGAATTGATGATTTATGATGATAATAGATTGATGAAAATAAAGATGATGATCATTAATGATGAAAGAAAATGATTGATTAATGATGAAAAAGTAAAGATGTTGAAAGTTTAATGATACAAGAGTAATTGATATTTGATTATCTTGTTGTATATTATCATAATTTACTCCCCATGCAATTAAAGGAAAGTATTGTTGATGTTTAATGGACGATGAATGATTATTGTTAACGAATAATTTATTCCTATGCTTTATTTAATTATGAAAGCTTTATCCTTGTACCATAAAATATTGGGAGTTGTAGCTCATGCGAGAATTGTCTCCCTTGCTTTGGATCTTATAGATGACTTATCTATAATGACATGGAAGTTGGTGGTGCATGTGGCGACTAATGTTCGTGATGGATGTTATTTGCACATAATTAGTGATCCTTAGTTATGATGTCCCTTAGTTTTATTTATTTTCATTGAGTTGCATTATATCGAGAAAAAAATAATTTTATGCAAGTCTTTCGCATATTTTATAGTTTAGATTTATTCCATATTTTGGTGACTAGTAAAATTGTCAACTATAAAGTCAGTATAGTATGATGTTTTAGCATCTCCACCATGGACTCCTACCATGTGGGGGACTGTGTTTCCAGAGGCGTTATAGTTAGGTATCAGAGCCTAAAGTCGGGGCTCTCTTGATGTCCCATGTATTAGAGTGTTAAGTGCAAAGCATCATGAGCAGTCACAAAGTCCAGCATTTCCTGAAGTTCCTACCTAGAGTTCGACGGTACTCATGATGTTGATAAGGCGGAGCGCTGGATAAATACGATGGAGGATACCTTCGCATTGATGCATTTCTCTGAAGATAGGAAGGTTCGCTATGCTATGATTTCCTAGTCAAGGATGCGAAGGATTGGTTTCACAAATTTCCCCAATCAAGAGGTGATTACCTATGGAAGCTTTAAGACTGCTTTTGAGATGTGTTATTTCATTGCATACCAGCATAGTCTAAAGCAACGAGAGTTCCTAGAGTTGCAGCAAGGTAGTATAATCATGGCACAGTGCCTGGACAAGTTTGTTCGGATGGAGAACTACTCTACCCTGAGCTAACCACTTTGTCCAAGGGCTTGATTGTTGAGTTGAGGACCAAGACCATCGGGGGCAACTGCAAGACCCTCAATAGTTCCTTTGAGCTACCTAAGTTTCTTAGAGAAGGAGGATTATGAGTGCCTGAAGGACACCAAAGGAAAGGCCCTAGTACAATAGGCCACACAAAACCAACAAAGGTAGGTGTGACAACCTCTAAGACTTGCGCAAGGCCCTATTTTCCACGAGATTCACGTCCAACACAACAACAACACCCTCAGCCACCACAGATTGTTGAAGTATGACTTTATGACTTAATATCATACTTATATTCTTTTGATGATGAAAATCTCTAAAAACATTGGAAAAGATATGTGCACATATTAAAATAGGGACAAGTGTTAAAGTAAAATTATAAGCACTGAAGTTCGAGTTAATATTTGACTATGTTCTCTTTAGATCTAGATTGAGACATGAATATAATAATTAGATCTAATTCTGTTAACTTTTTGTACATTCAAGAATCGTCTCATTTCGATATCGATACAAAGTGTTATATACAAAATAGTGAAGGTCTTTAAGTTTAAGGTAAAATTATATGCACTGAAATTTACATCAATATTTGATGTTCTTCCCATATGATTTAGATTGAGAAATTAATAGATGAAATGTAGATATATTTTTCAGCTTTCAAAAGAATCAATAATCACATCAATTGGATATTGGTGCAGATAGTTATGATCAAAACAATGCAAGTCTATCAAATTGGTTCACGAGATATGGTCGACCGGTATCCTAAACCGGTCAACCGGTCTGATGCATTCTGCAAGACATATGATAAAAATTTTTAGCAGTCGGCCGGTACAGAGGATTGGTCGATTGGTGCAACTTTAACGGCAATATTTTGAAGAGGGTCGATCGGTACAGAGGAGCGGTCGACTGGTGCAACTCCAACGGCTATATTTTGGCATAACATCTACCGGTGGATGAGCGGTCGACCAGTGGCGAGCTGAAAAGTTCCAATTGCTACTTTTCTTGTGTCAAATCAAAGGGAAAAGTATGCAATGGCGATATTGAAAACAAGAGACTATAAGAAAGTGTTTTGGAGGTTACAAAAGAAGTAATTAAGGGGAAATCATCTTGAAAACTTCCAAGAGCACAAAAAGAGTAATTTGAGGCAAATTTTTTAAATATCTTCTCCCTTTCTCTTGTTCTTAAGTGAGTTCATCTTGTAAAAGAGAGATTGAGTGAGAAGCTTTCATTGTAATCTTGAGAGTGACTTAGCTCCATTGTAAGAGAGGTTCACACGTAGCCTCTTGAGTCAAGAAGAGTGTGAGATTGTGAGCTTCCTTGGAAGAGAGATGTGTCTTACCTCTCGAAGAGAAAAAAAGGTGGTGTAGTGTAAATGGTTTCCTTTTCTATTAAAAAAGATTCTAGTGGATCTCCAACGGTCTCAAGGTCGAGAAGTTAGAGCGGACGTAGGCCAAGTTGGGACCAAACCTCGTCAATAATTTATTTTTCTTGAGTTTGCATTTCTCTCTTACTTGCTTTACTTATTATCTTGCATTCTCACTTGTATCACTATTGCACTTATTCTTTACCGAATCCTTTTGGATTTGATAGTTAAAGTTTTTATTAGACCAATTCACCCCCACCCCTCTTGGTTCCAACTGATTCCACAAGGATGGTTGCAATTACTATGGACGGAAACACCCTAGAGAGTGTCGTAGAAAGATTGAGCCTACATCAATTGCAAAAAACACAGACACACTACATCAGGGATTGTCCTACTCAAAGAATGATGGCTACAATACATGAGGCACAAGAGGTGCCAACCTAGTAGTGCGCGGTCGAGCTTACAACATGGACGTCAATGCAGCTCAACATAGCGATGATGTTATCAAAGGTACTCTCTCCATAGCTGGACTTGTTGTTAATGTCTTGTTTGATTTGGGTGTCACACACATTTTATATCTAGTGACTACACCACCACAATGGACTTACCTATGCATGAAACAAACTATATGATAGATATCACTACACCCATGGGCACCCTTCATGCCGCCAAGTACATCCCCGATTTACTAGTGACAGTGGAGGGTAGAGATTATTCAACAGACCGAATAGACATTCTCATGAAGCACTATGATATCACCTTGGAAATGGACAGCTTGTCCTACCATGATGTAATGCTACTATGCATGAGTCAGTCTATGCATCAGTTTGAGTACAAAAAAAATTGAAAAATCCATAAAAATTGTGTTCATCTGCTAAGTCTTGCTTAATTTTTTCCTTTACTTAAAGTATATATTCTAGAGCTGACTTGTATGATCTATGAAATTCGAGAGCCTTATCTTCAAACGCAAATCACATCTATGTATTGGAACCTTGAATCTTGTGGAATAGAATGATGACTTTTTAGACCACAACTTCTTTTCAACTTTATTGTACTTGAGTATATATGTTTACAACCTTTTTATTGAGTGTTTAAGTATATTTGGAGATATTGAGAAAAAATAGAAAATTGTGAAAAATTGACAAGAGTTGGAAAGATTCGGAAAAATGAGTGTGAAAAAGTTGAGAAAAGTTTGTAAAATTGTAGAAAAAGAAAGTGTGAGGATAGGAATTAACTTAGTGCTTATGTGTTATACAGAACCTGGGTGAGTCCAGGCAATTAAGCTCAAGCAGTGCCTTAACACCTATTGCCCTAAGGTCGCCTTGTTTGGGAGTCATCAGTGGAAAGCCCGTTACATAGACCACCTTGTGCAAATTGGAGAAGTGCCTAAGTATTAACTCAACTACCTAGTTCGACATTCCATTCAGAACTTGGGATATTTGGGCAAGTAAACCTGTAAGGGACTCTTAAATCCCAGTGACTTAAGGCCATTTGGTCTGGGATCCATTGGTCGAAAGCCTGCTACATGGACTTTCTTGTCAACCCAACTTGGAATTAAGCTAGAACTTAGGAAAATTGAATAATGATTATTGTTTAATAGTATAAGCTCCGAGATACTTGTGTCTTCATCATTAATATTGTAAATTATTAGACTTTGTCTTAAAGCCATGAGGGGCTAGGTTTAAATTGTTTATAAGAGAGAACTCTATAAAGCAAAAATGATAGATAAAGATGCATTGCTAGTGAGGAGTAGGAGAGAGCATTTGCTCTAGAATTTTGCTTGAGGACAAGCAAGACTTTAAACTTAGAGGAGTTTGATGTGTAGTAAATTAGTCATATTTTTCCTATCATATTCATTGCATTTTCCATGCATTCTATTATCATTTGCATTAGTTTATCTTTTGTTTTTAGTTATTTTTTATTTTTTTATGAGTCAGAGTCAACATAACTAGTATGTTTATGTATCCAAGGTATTTAGTGACATGAAGGAAGGAGACCATTGAAATCTGGGCCAATTTAGAGTCAAATAATATAATAATCAGAAAACTCAAATTCGGTCACTGTCGTGAGAGGCTTGTCACAGGTTGTGACATCACCTTGGAAGAAACAATTGTTCAGTCACAGTTGTGATATTATTGTCATGGATCGTGACACTATAAAGGAGTTTTTGGAGCTTCAGTCATGGTTGTGATTCTCATATCACGGGCTATGACAAATTGAGGAGAATTTCAACTATTCGGTCCCGGGCGTGATTCTTATATCACGGGTCATGACAACATGGCGGAAGAATACATTGTTCAGTCACGGCTAGTGACGATTTTGTCATGGGTCATGATGCATTTTGAGAAAAAAGACATTGTTCAGTCACGACCGTGATTCCTAGATCATGGGCCGTGACGCGTATGCGGCAAACGTATATTGTTCAATCACAGTCGTGACAAATTTATCACGGACAATGACAAAACTCGTGCCCAAATCCATTGTTCGGTCACGACCTTGACAGATTTGTCACGGGCAGTGATGATCTTCGTCATGCGCGATTTTGCTCAATTTTGAGACAGTTTTGGATCGTTTTTCGACTATTGTGATTTATTTTGAAGCCAAATCTTCCCCTGGACGAATTCCATCAAGCCCAGGACTCTTGTAACCTATAAAAACCCTCAAAACCTTCATTGAAGGATGCTTCAAGCTTGGGAGAGCCTATAGAAGGAGAAGACGAAGTGTTGCAGAAATCTAGAGGCGATCATCGTTTAAATGGCGTAAAAGTTTTAAAATTTTATTTTGTTGTTGTAATCTTTCTTTTCCTATGTTTACTAGAGGATGAACTCCCATGTATATTTTGAGATTTTCTTTTGGATATTTTTATTGTAAAAAGGAAAAACCTGCAAAACCCTAGTTTTTAGATAAAGTTCAATTTTGATCCAATTTCTCTTGTGTATGCCTTGCATATATAATGGACGAGTTCTTGTGATGTTGTGATCTGGTAGCATCTTGGAGAGGAATGACATGGTCATGATTTTCATTTGATTTTTGAGATTTTTTAATTATTTTAGTCAACCATATCATACCACATCTAGTAGCATCATGGAGAGGAATACCGGGTGTAAGGTCTATGAGATTGGCATCCCGGATAGAAACGAACCATAATTTAAGGATTACATTATAATGCATCTCAAAACCCTAATAGGATAGATTGACATCTTCGATAAGAACAATAGGGTCTACTGGATTTGAGATAGTTGGGGCATCCTAGAAAAGACATCAGATATTAGGTGAACCCTAATCCTCTTGAGAATTGGAAGAAATGGATTTTTATTTATTAAACTTGATTTTCCCTGATTATTCATCCTGACTAGTGCTTGTTGATGTCATCTTCTAACGCTTATTGATCATATTATTTTCATTTTATTTTTTTAAATATGCTTTAACACAACCAATGTACCCCTCTATTAGTTGTGTGAATTAACTTAGGATAGACAAATTTCTCATGGGATCGATATTAAACTGACTGTTGAACTATTACTTAATACAATTAGTGTACTTACTAGTGATTTTATTTGCATAATTAGCATTCATTAAATCTCTGGATTACCAATCAGAGGAAAGTGGACTTCAGAGAGAGTTGTTGTTAGGAACAACTCTTATTTCAAAGGCAACTTACCGAATGGAACCTATAGAGATATAGGAATTGAAGAAGCAACTACAAGAGTTGTTAAGGGATTTATCAGACCGAGTGTCCCACCCTGGAGCGCTCCAATCTTGTTCGTAAAGAAGAATGATGACTCGCTCAGATTATGCATCTATTACAAAATGCTTACCAAAGCAACTATCAAGAACAAATATCCCCTACCGCAAATAGACGATCTTTTCGATCAACTATCAAGGGCCATAGTATTCTCAAATATAGACCTAAAGAGTGGCTACCATCAGCTCAAAGTTGTAGAAGAAGACATATTGAACGCTACATTCAGATCCAAATATGGGCATTATAAATTCTTGGTAATGGCTTTTGGATTGACGAATGCACATGTTGCGTTCATGGATCTGATGAATAGGGTGTTCAGGTCCTACTTAGATCAGTTTTTTCGTTGTTTTCATAGATGACATCATGATCTACTCAGCAAGCCCAGAGGACCATAAAGAACACCTTAAGTTCGTATTGAAGACTTTGCAGTAGCACCAACTATATGCGAAGTTATCTAAATGTGAGTTCTTGTTAGACCATATCATGTTCCTCGGGCACATAGTGTCAAAGCAAAGAATTGCCAAGGAACATCAGGGAAATTCACAACTTCTTGGGACTAGCAGGGTATTATAGGCAATTTACCAAAGACTTCTCAAAGATCGCATCGCCATTAACGAATCTGACAAGGAAATGAATCAAATTCGTCTAGTCCTAGAAGTGTGAGCAAAGTTTCAAAGAACTCAAGACCCGACTGACTACAGCACCGATACTCACCATGTAAGCCCAAGCCAAAAAACCACTCGGAAGCCCAATGGCAATTTTGTAGATTCCTTGAACTGGCAGATTAAATTCGTCTTTCCGCAGGACAAGATTAAGAAATAAAATAAATAAATTTATTTTGATCAGGCCGTTGGATGTGTGGCACGTGTCCTATAAATTTTAATAAAAGGGACGAAAGCTTTTTTTTCTTTCTTCCCCATCGTCTCCGACGGCTTCGCTCGTGTAGAAGGGTTCGACTCCAAATTTCTCACCACGATTCGCCGACGATGAAGCTCAATACCGCCATCAGCCAATACGATAAGGAAGAGCTCAATGAGGTGAATCCTTGGACATAAGATTTAGGGCAGATTGTTGGCTAAGTGCGGATGGGACCTGTGGAGTAGGAAGAGCATTGGGAGAAAAATATGGCCATCGACAGTAATGTAACTTCGCCAGCTATTCGGGTGAGTTCTAGCACATCTAATAGAGTTTTAAAGCACTATTTGCTGTAGTTTATATTCGATTGAATGAAACAGTGTTTGGACGGCTTTCGATCGATCGCTTGATGCATCAGAGGTGACGAACACCATGAAACATAGAAGACTGCAGATGTACCTTCCATCACGCATGTTCGATCTGGATTCTCAGCAGTCGTCGTCGAGATCGCCGAACACAGTAGGGATCACCGGAGGACAATCACACTTAGTCGCATCTCCATCAATGTGACGTAGCTGAAACAGGAAGAGACAACCGCCAAACAAACTCACATAGCGATGGTAACTCCCAAGGCTCGGTATTAGTTATCTTGCTATGTTCATTAGACATGCTGGTTATATTACCAGGACTAATGCAAGATTAATGATAGTATGGTTTAATGTAAATAGGTGTAATAGATTCAGTTTAAATTTAATGCATAAATCAAATTTAAACAATGTGAATATAGAAAGGTAAGTGATTAGGTGATTAATAAATCTATTACGTAGCATATTCAATGATTGTTAGACAACGATAAGATTAATTAAGTTAAATATTGGGATAGTATTTGAACTAAGATTTAATACTAAGGGTACTTAATCTGACTTTAATTCATTAATGAAGAATGCTATTGACCTGGTAGTTAATCTTGGTTAATTTTATAATCATATGCATAGATAAATATATAGGTGAAATATCAAATATTTAAATTATATATATATATATATATATATATATATATAAATATGCATATATCTTTAACTAATATACAAAGAGACTAGTGGATAAGATTTATTGTAAAATTAGATAGTAGTTAATATTTAGTGAATATTAAAATAATAAGAGGTAAGGAATAGGATCAACATGTGGCATCAAGTGCCAAGCAAAGGAAGAAGTGATACATGCATGGTGCTATTAGTGTGGTGTAGGTGTCAGATTCTTTTGTCTAAGCTGTAGACTAAGGCTATAATGATAATATAAGTTAAAGGAAATTATTATATGGTTGTTATAACAATTATTATTATGAAAGGAAGAATCGGGAAAGGGATTTATAATGATATGATAATGAGTTGTATTATATGTAGATAATCTTAAAATGTTAAGCCATAATTCCTAATGAGATTAAGATTAAAGGAGTCAATAAAAGATAAGACTCAGATCGTTAAATTAATGTAATTAACTAAATCCAAAAATTATGAAATATATGAATATTATTTTATGACATATCTATTCACGAGACCAATTAAAAAAAAGTCTTTAGTAACCAAATTGGTATAGAATAAGAGTTACTAAATAAAATTTCTATCGTGCTCGAATAGGCTCTCGGATCCTAGATTTACTCGGACGCAGGAGACCTGGGGAGATCGAGCGTAGACGAGGTGAGTGGATTTCAAAATCTTATATATAATCACACCGTAGTGGTCCAATAAATCATTTCTTTAGCTCATATGATTAATTATGTGAATTAATGATGTGATTGTTATTTGAGCTATTGTTATGATATGTGGTGTTCGGTTTTCTGATGTTTTGATACGGATTTTTCATTATGTGATTTCCATGGATTCAGATGTTATGATACTATTTCATTGATATGGATTTTTTTCCGGATGTGTTATCATGTGATGTTGAATGAATCCTATATGGAAATCGATATATGCAAATATGAATTATTTTCAAATTATTTCATGTTACATCATGCATATGCATTAGAGCATGCATGGTGACTCGTGTTGGAGCGAGGTGATGATGAGTAGTGATTGAGATGATGTATGGTGACAAGAGGCCCTCACAGTGATGAGCGATGACTCGCGTGAGTGAGGTGTCCCTCTCGTGGAGGATGAGGTGAGGCCCTCACAGTGTCGAGCTACGACTAGCGTAGGTGAGGTGATCCTTACATAGAGGTTGAGATAGTTTATGGTGACGAGAGGCCCTCATAGTGTCGAGCGACGACTCGCGTGGGTGAGGTGTCCCTTTCGTGGAGGTGTGAGGTCCTCAAAGTGTCGAGCAACGGCTCGCGGGGGTGAGGTGTCCCTCACGAGGAGGAGTGAGGCCCCCACAGTGACAAGCGACGACTAGCGTGGGTGGGGTGATCCTCGCGTATGTTGATGATGATGATGATGATGATGATGATGATGATGATGATGATGATGATGTGCTCACGGATGGCGAGGGAGTGTCATGACACATAGCTATAGACCATTGCATGGCATATTTCACTCTTCATATTGAGTTGTAAAGTATTTTACAAAAAACTATATGTGATATTAGCTTGTATTTGGATTTCGAGATGTGATTTCTGTTCAGATATATTTTTCAGTTTTCATAGTTTGTGAAATCTCATTCTTCAGTCACTGAGCTCTTTTTTTATGCTCATCCCTCTATTTGTATTATTTTTTTTGTAGGTGATGATTGCTTTGATGCTCATCGGGCACATTAAAAGGGAAATAATTAGGTTGTATGCATATGAGCAATTTAGAGTGGATTAGACCTATCTTTCTTTCCTACTCTTGTCATGCTCATAGACGTAGTTTGTACCTTATACTTTCATGTCCATTTTTATGTTTTATGATATGAAGTGGTGTAAACTCCTAGTTGGGCATCTGGCCTCTTTACTTTCTCCATTTTCTATTCTGTTGAATTACATGATTCGGGCTTGGCCTATTTTATATTTGTACCTGATGTAAAGATAAATTTTTAACAAAGGTCATGTCAAATTATTTGGAAAATCTTAGAGTTGGTCTACTATATTGACTGTTAATTATTAGAGTTCGAATTTAAAATTGTAGAATGTCATAACACCCCTTGTCGCGTCGTGTGACACACCATCCCTTTTGGGAGTGGTGGATATGTGGTGTATAGTGACGCATGTGGCATGAGTCTCAACTGTGTACTTACGCAACACGGCAAGGTCATAATGTATGCCTCATGGCAGCTTACGAAACTCGAAGTCAACTATCCAATACACGACCTAGAGTTGGCAGCAATGATTTTTCCCTAAAGATATGGAGGCACTACTTGTTTGGCGAAACCTTTAAGGTCTTCACGGATCACAAAAGTCTGAAGTACATCTTCTTCAAGAGAGACCTCAATATGAGATAAAGGAGGTGGATCGAGTTCTAGAAGGACTACAAATTTAGACATTAGATATCATCCATGAAGGCCAACTCAGTCACTGATGCCCTGAGCAGAAAGTGGGAGGGAACACTTGCCAGCATGAGAATACATAGGTGAAATTAAATAAAGGATATCATTCAATGGAATCCAAGACCCAGCAGGACTAGAGCATCACTAATGGTTCACCAGGTGCAAGTGGACTTGGTGAATAGGATTATCAATGTCCAGCTAGTGGATCCAGAATTCAATCACATGCACAAGAAATGCAATTATGAAGCTCAAGACTTTGTCATGTTTGTTGATGGGAAAATTTGATACAAAGGTTGCTTATGGGTTCCAAGTAATGCAACACCTAGGATGGAGGTACTTGATGAATGTCAAGTTTGAATTTGCCATCTACCGAAAATTCATAAAGATCTGCAAAGGACCTTCTGAAGTTACAACATGAAGAAAGAAATTTCTAAGTATGTATCCCGATGCATAATATGTTAGTAAGTTAAGATTGAGCACTGGAGGGCCTACGGTATGCTCAAGCCTTTGAGCATCCTAGAGTGAAAGTGAGAGCACATAGCAATGGACTTTGTGACCAGCCTTCACATAGCAAAGATAGGAAATGACATCATTTCGGTAGTTATGGATAGACTAAGTCTGCACATTTCCTCCCCATCAAATGGAAGTAGCCAGTGGAGAGCCTAATGGATCTCTATGTCAGAGATCATTAGGCTACATTGGTCTCAATGACTATAGTGTCTGACAGAGACTGGAGATTTAACCAAGGTTCAAGAGAAGTTTTCAGGATGCCTTTGGGACCAAACTTAACTATAATACAATATTTCACCCACAGATGGATAGGAAGTTTGAGAGAATAATCTAGACGCTAGAGGACATACTCAAAGCATGAGCGTTGGATTGGCATGGTAGATGGGATGACCACCTGCCACAGGCCGAGTTCACCTACAATAATAGCTACCACTCCAGCATCGGCATGGCCTCATTCAAAAACCTTATATGGAAGTCCTTGTCGTTCACCAGCATGCTGAAGTGAGATAGGCGAGAGGAAGCTATGGGCCTAGAGTTAGTGTAGTAGTATGCAGACAGGAGACACCTGATCAAAAGAAGGATGAAGGCTGCATAGAGTAGACAAAAGATGTATGCTGACAAAGGATGTCAAGAGTAAATTTTTAAGAGGCAGACAAATTGATATTGGGGTTTTCCCAACAAAAGGTGTCATGAGGTTCAACAAAAAAGGTAAGCTCGGTCCTTATTTTGTAGGTCCCTTCGAGATGTTGGAGTTTATTAGAGAAGGAGCATGACGACTAGCACTACCCCTTCCTGCGGGAGAGTGAAAAATGTCTTCCATGTGTCCATGTCAGGAAGTACAACACGATGATGCCAACATCATCAGGATCAAGAAGTGCAACTTGAAGGAGGACTTCACCTAATATTAGCAAACGGTGAATATCTTAGAGTGTCGCCTGCATCGTCAAGGGAACAAGAAGGTGGCTATAGTCAAAGTGGCTTAGAATTGACGATGAGACAGTGAAGCGACATGGGAGTTAAAATCATAAATGCACAAAGAATTTCCAGTATTGTTCTGTAAGCCTCTAACCACATCCTGAACTCGAGGACGAATTCTTTTTTAGAGAGATATATTATGTAACACCACGGTGCAACACTGATCGTGTTGAGTCTCAACACAGCCCATGTTGAAGGTGGCCAGATGGAAACTAGAATATTGTTAAATAATAATATTCTTAGTTAATTTTAAATTCTGGGATTAGATTAATAAACAGAGTTTGGGTTGAATTAAAACTGGGGAAACCGTTATATATAGTCATAGAGAAGAGAGAGCTCTTATAATTTTCATTATCCCCCTCAAAGTCCTAGCCACCAAACTCGTTCTCTCTCTCACATACACATCAGGCATTTATGTAAGAACTCTCCTCTCTCTCTCTCTCAATTTCTCTCTCTTTCTCAACACATAGAGCAAGGAGTAGGAGAAGAAGATCACAATAGAATGAACCCCGAAAGACCCTACGAAATCCAATATGCAAATAGGCGAATCCTTATAAATAGGCTTTTATGATTAATAATGTAACGCCCCTAGAAGACCACTTCACCACATGGCAGAATGCCCTCTTCGGTGCGCTACGACATACTTCATAATCTTGACTTAATGTTGACTAACAAGACTTGGTCAAATAAATGCGGACGAAATAAAAACTTTAAGGAGTCCAAAACTCTTTCTATAACATAAGAAAATATGCGGAAGTCTTACATCATATAATTGTCTCAAAAGTCTAACTAGAACAAGTCAATAGAAAAGACTAAAAGAAAGCGACACTAGTAGGATCACTAGACATGTGCAAAGTTAGCCACCACGAGCAGCATGAACCACTAGCATCCTGTACTGCAGATTACTCACGTGCAGGATCCAATACAGAGAAGAGAAGTATCCATGAGCTATGAAGCCTAATATGTAAGGAAATCAATAGATAAGCATGGCATGATAAATAAAAAGCACATGAATAAGCTAATTATAAAATCAAAAGGTCAATTATTCCTTTCTTTAGCTTTCTTACATTTCTTACTTATCTTTCATCATCTTTATCATCATGCTTTTGTATATCATCACCTTTAACTTGACATCTTCTTAACATCTTATATATAACATCATCTTTCATAACCTAACATCTTTCATTACTTAACATCTTTTATAACTTAGCATCAAGAGTGAGCTATGGCTAGGGCCAAACATCAATCACTCAAAGCATACTTTACATAAGAAGTGAGCTATGACTACGACCAAACATCAATCGCTCCAATTATTATCTTTACTTAAGGACTAATCTATGGCCAAGGCCAAACTTCAATTAATTCACGTCATTATTATTATCATACTTCATTATTCATCTTCATCTTTAATTATTCCATCATCATCAGTCATCAATGAATCGCATCAATCAATAAGTTAATCCTCTAATGTAGTATGCAAATGCAATATTTAGACCAAGTGGTTATCTTTGTTTTGACTTATCCCATTAGTGACTTTGAAATGACTTTGAGGGTTGCTTTGGTGACTTTGAATTGCTCATGAGTCTTGGAGGTTGTGAAGTCCATCTCACGGCCCGTGGCGAGCTTCCCTGGCATTTGGCTCACGGTCGTGAGGCTCGCCCTCATGGCCATGAGCCATTGCAGTCACGGTTGTGAAACCCAATTTCGCGCCCAGATGTCACAGAAACCATCTTAATCTTTTGGGCCAAATTAAATGGAGGATTTTCTAGGGTTAATATCATTCTTAACATCATATTATCTATGGGTATCTAGCATGAACCCTAGTATGCAGATTATTTAACATTAACATATTTATCTAAAGGGATCCGCCTATTTACATACCGAATCCTGTAGGATTGTTCTTAGTTCTTCAACTGCGCCCTCTTGATCTCCTCTAGTGCTCTTGATCTCTTTCACATTCTCCTAGAGATTTGGGCATGGTTCTAGGATGAGAAAAGGGAAGAGAGAAAGAGAGAAAGAAAGAAAGAAAACCTAGGAGACAGAGACCTTACTTAGAGAGAAAAACCTGGCTGCTAGGGCTTTGGAAGAGAGTAAAATTATGAGGGCTCTCTATGGTCTTATTTATGAACATAGGGATTAAGGTTTCCTAGTTTAATTCAAACTCAAGTTTTAAATTTAAATTATGAAATTTAAACCAACTAAATAATCCCATCTAATCAATTCTTAGATTTAACGAATTTGAATTTAAATTTAAACTCTAGAGTTTCTATTTGAATTTGAATCTTAGGATTGAACAAATTAAATTATTATTTAATTAAACCTTTTTATTTCCTTTTTAGAAGATTTTGGTTATTACATTATAAACCTCTTAAAAAAAATTTGTCCTCATATTCAGAACGATGGTGCTCAAAATTCCTTGCACATCTCGGATTCTAGCTCTCATGTTGCCTCCCTATCTCAATGTCGGCTCCACGCCACTTTTTACCAGTGTCACCTGCTTGTTCCCCTAGCGTTGTAGGCAACGTTCGAGGATCTTCACCGGTTGTTTCTCATATGTGAGATCTTCCTTTATGTTGAGCTCTTCCATCGTGACGTTGGCGTCATCGTGTTGATACTTCCAAAGAATGGAGACATGAAAGACGTTGTGCACTTGTCCATAAGAAGAGGGTAGTGATGGTCGACATGTTGCTTCTCCAATTAGCTCCAACACCACAAAGGGACTTACATAATGAGGACTCAGCTTATCTCATTTGCTAAACCTCACAACGACTTTCGTTGGGGAGACCTTCAGCATCACTTTGTCTCCCACCTTGAAAATTTGCTCTCGGCGTCCCTTGTCAACATACGTCTTCTGCCTATTGACATACAAGTCCATCAGGCTCTCCATTAATTGTTTCCATTTTATGGGAATTAAGTGTGCAGACTTAGTGAGTCTATCTACAACTACCCAGATTGCATCATTGCCTCTTTTAGATATGGGCAGGCTGGTCACAAAGTCCATGGCTATGTGTTCCCACTTCCACTCTGGGATATTAGAGGGATTGAGCATATCATAAGGCCTCTGGTGCTCGATCTTAATTTTCTGACAAATAATGCATCTGGATACATGCTCAGCAATTTCTTTCTTCATGTTATTCCACTAGTAGGTCCTTTGCATATCCTTGTACATCTTAGTGCTCCCTAGGTGGATGGCGAACTCTGACTTGTGACCTTCATTTAGCACCTCCCTTCTAAGTGTTGCATCACTAGGGACCCATAAGCGACCTTTGTATCTGATGCCTCCATCCATAGACATGATTAAATCTTGAGCTTCATGATTGCAACTCTTGCACATGTGGTCGAACTCTAGATCAGTTGCTTGGGCAATAATAATTCTATTCACCAAGTCAGATTGACTTGATGAATCATCATTGTAGCTTTAGTCTAGCAAGCTCTTGGGTTCCACATGATCATGTCCTTCAATTGGTTCCACTTGTATATCCTCATGCTCGCAAGTTCTTCTTCCCATTTCTTGCTTAGTGCATATGCAACTGAGTTGGCCTTCCCTGGGTGATATCCAGTTGTGATATCATAGTCTGCCAGGCACTCAATCCATCTTCGTGTAGGATCGGGATGGCACCAAGAGGGGGGGGGG
>LTAE01002382.1:11232-44475 GCA_001647135.1 Pontederia paniculata | reverse complement strand
GTGGGCGGGCGGCGGGTAGAAGAAAAGGCAGCATAGCGAAAAAAAATTAAGGCGAATGGGGGTTTTTAGGGCACATGAATTAGCGACAGATATTTTATCGCTAAATCGTCGCCAATTCTGTCGCCATCAACGACGGAAACTTTCTGTCGCTAGTTTGTCTTAATTTTTATTTTTTTAAAAGCTCAACAATTTAACGCTAAGTTGTCGTTAAGCTGTCGCCAGTAGCGACTAGCGACAAGTATTTCTGTCGCTATTCGTCTATCGCTAATCCATCATATTTTTGTAGTGGTTGAAAGCTCCATAGTAAGAGAGGTTCACACATAGCCTCTTGAGCAAAGAAAAGTGTGAGATTGAGCTTCATTGGAAGAGAGGTGTGCCTTACCCATCGAAGCGGAGAAAAGACGGTGTGATGTAAAGGGGTTCTTCTCCCTAGTTGAAAAAAAGTGTTAGTGGATCTCTGACGGTCTCGAGGTCGAGAAGTTGGAGCGGAGACGTAGGTCAAGTTGACGCCAAACCTCGTCAACAACTTGATCCGTGTCTTGAGTTTGCATTTGTCTCTTACTTGCTTTACTTATCGTCTTGCATTCTCATATTATTATTGCACTGTTCTTGATTGAGAACTTACGATTTGAGCTTTGCGATAAATCGACTTTGAGCTTTCGCACTTTTATTATGAAATCGTTTAAAATTTTATTACACCAATTCACCCCCTCTTAGTGCCAAGTGATCCTACATATATTGGTCGTATAACCCGTTGCACTCTGCTCCCGTCGTGACGATCATTTCACTTGATGGTTGCATGTGAGCCATTTCTTTGCATGCCAACACATTCCCATGATCATCGCTTAGAGCCAAGACCACGACTTCCACGTGATTGTCCACTGGCCGTGATGGATCAGGAGCACGATCTTCGGGGTCACCTCTGTTGGTGCATGCTTCATAGCTTGCGATCACTCATCACGGGCGTGTGACCACGATGATCACTATAACATTTTCTTTCTAAAATT
Organism: Pontederia paniculata; assembly: GCA_001647135.1. Taxonomy (NCBI): domain Eukaryota; kingdom Viridiplantae; phylum Streptophyta; class Magnoliopsida; order Commelinales; family Pontederiaceae; genus Pontederia; species Pontederia paniculata. The sequence goes on along the minus strand of LTAE01002382.1, from coordinate 43,468 downwards.
ATCCACCATAAATTACCTTATGTCTCTAGCTCAAATGCAATTGTTGTTCGGCATATTTAATTTGAAATGACTTACCAATCGCTCTCGTTTATGTCCTCCCAATGAAATATCCATATTCTTATATCTGCAACTACTCCATATTCGGCTTATGTGGAGTGAAGCCATCAAGATCAAATGCTTTTGAGTTGACTTATTGCCTCTCTCTTCCATAGGGGGTCCTTACTCTTGTTGTTGGACTTCGCTTCTCCTCTGGCATGTGGTGTGCCCTGAAGCAAGCATAATCACTTCAGAACTCATCTTTTTTTTACAACTGAAGATGCAATTTCATAATATGTAGAGAGAGTATCTTCTTTTGTTTCTTATCTGTGCCAAACTAAGTATCTGTCTAATGAGCACACCACCGTTGAGCATGTTCTTTCAACATCCAAATTTAATGCTATCAACTAGGCTCTAGCTACAATGACATTATGACCTCATTGACAGCACATCAAGATCCTATCACATCTTCAAAAGTTCAAAGTCCTTTAAGTCACAATATTCATTTGACTCCCCAACAAACTCTTCTCAGTTTGACGATCCTTCTTCGACAAGCTATGTTCATCCTTGGTAGAAATGTTGTAAATTATGATTGAGGTCGAATTGCAGGGATCCATGTCCTCAATGTGGAATTATGGGTCATGACCCTTATAAATGTAGGTACAACAAATCCAACGATTGCATTGGGTGGTGCCTCTTGACATGATGCTCCTGCACCTTAGGCCTACACCAAACTTCTGTTGCCATATGCAAGCTCGCGAGTTTTAACTCTCTATTAATACATAGATTGACTTCTTGATACAAGAACTCTTGACATAAAAATAAATAAAAGAGATCTTCTTAAGTTTCTTTTTGTATATTTATAAAATTAAAAGAACTAATTATTTGGGATGAAGAACAGATATTATGGGTGTACGCATCTCCACGACATAAAAAAATTAGTTGAAAAACTGTTGTGTGCCTAATTAAAATTTAGAGCCCACTCCAAAAACAATAAAAACTCTCATTTATTAACGCTACAAAAGATTTGCTTTTTACAAAAGCTTCAGAGCCCATTCTAGAAATCATAAAAAAATTCTCATTTATTAACTGAGAAAAAGTAAAGAGGCTGAAAAACTCAAAATGAAATATGGTATTCTTATCTTAATGTGTTAGCTTCACCTGGATATATACATGTCCTGCTAACTAACGTATAAACTAGTTATGGTTATCGATATCTACGACTAGGTACAATGAAGATACAGTAAAATCAAATAACAACAAATCCAAATGATATTTGTTATTTTTTTGTTGTTGATGAGATTAGTTCGTCTGATGACTTCAATGTTATCTATTGCACCAAATCTTGATCAATTCGATTAGTTCTTATGATGGCTTCAATGTTACCTGTTGCACAAAATTATTCACAAACAGAATGCATGCTATAAGACTCCCCTTGAAGTTGGAGCATGTGGGTTGCAGATGCCCAACTTGCTAGTAAGAAACACAAATCGATCACGACCCAAAGCCTTGGTGAAGATGTTAGCAAGATGGAGATGTGTGGGAATATGTACTGCAATAATAGCCTTGGACTGAATATGCTCCCTAATAAAATGGCAATCAATCTCGATGTATTTAGTGTGCTCACGAAAAACTGTATTGTTTGCAATATGAAGAGCTGATTTATTATCACAATATAATGTCATGGTCTGTAAGTGTGCAACTTGAAGAGAGGAGAGAAGGCATTTGAACCAAATGAGTTCACTGGTAACAACAACCATGGCACAATATTCAGCCTCCGTCGATGATCGCGATATAGATGATTGCTTTTTTGGTCTTCCATGAAATTGGACTATCTCCAAGTGTAATAAAGTATCGTATTGTAGATTGACGTGTGAGAGGGTAAGCAGCCCAATCAGAGTCACAATAACCAATGAGTTGAAGATAAAACAACCATAGAAAAATTCCTACACCTGGTGCAGAATTAAGATATCTAACAACTCGAAGAGCAACAACCTAGTGTTTCCTTTTTGGATCATGCATAAATTGAGACAATGTATGGATAGAGTATGAAAGTTCAGGCATAGTAATAGTTAGATAGATCGAATGACATCAAGGTAACAATAGTAACTATGATCAATAAGGGAATCATCAGTTTGCAGGCTTAGATTGTGCTTCTGCTCAATTGGAAAATCTAATGGCTTCGATGATGTCAACCCACATTAGACATAATATCTAAAGCATACTTATGTTGGTTGAGAAATAGTCCAGTCTCGATGTGTAACTTCAATTCCCAAGAAATATCAAAGGGAGCCAAGATCTTTAAGCCTAAAGCAAGAATGCAAGTATCACTTGAAATGAACCTGGAAAGAAGCATTATTACTCACGACAAGCAGATCATCTACGTAAATAAAAACAACAATGAATACACCATCGCTTGTGAACGTAAATAATGAATAATCAACTTGAGATTGCAAAAAACCATAAGAAAGCAATGATTGTGTGAGCTTAAAAACCTGTTTCGTGAAGCTTGCCGCAACCCATATAGGGATTTATATAATATGCATACCATATCATGTTGAGAAGATTAAAACCAGGAGGTAAGCGCATGTACACCTCTTCATTCAAATCTCCGTGAAGAAAGACATTGTGTACATCCATTTGCGAGATCTCCCAACCTTGGGATACTACAATGGCTAAAAGGCATCAAACTTTTACCAATTTAGCAACGGGTGCAAATGTCTCATGATAGTCCAATTCTTCAATCTAGGTGAACCATTTTGCGACTACACGAGCTTTATTTCACTCAATACTGCCGTTAGCTTTCTATTTATTTTATATACCCATTTACAACCAGTTGGATTCTTCCCTAAATGTAATGTTTGTAAAGTCCAAGTTTTATTTGTTTCAAGAGCATCAAGTTCTACTTGCATGGCAGAACACCATTGAGCATCTTGCATGGCTTCAAAAAACTATGTGGCTCCTGAGCAGAGTCAAGCGTAGTGAAGTAAAGCTCATGATGTTGAAAGTTTATTATAAGCACCAAAACTCTGAATAGGATAACACGTACCGGAGGAGCCTTTCGAAATGGAGGAACTAAGGAAAGTTGTATTGAGTGCGTTGTCACATACATAATCTTGCAAATACACTGATGGTCGACGAGATCTTTTTGGTTGCTCGACAGAGCCAATAGGAGCTAATGATCGTGTAGTTGGAGACTCATATGTATCTGGAGAAGTTGTGGTAGACATCTCTATAGCACCTCCTCAAGTATGCAAGTTGAGTCTAAAGTTTGACCATCAGTATTTGTAGAGTTGCTGCAAGATTCATCCATGTCCATTTAGGTGGTGAAGTTGCAAAAGTATCTATCACAACTTTAACCCTTTTGTCAATAATAGTAGGAGGCCCTCTGTTATCAAGAAACATTAGTTCTCCAATCGATGATTGTGAGTTCATTTGGTGGATGTCTTTAAAAGAAAATTGATTTTCGCAAAATTGGACATCCCTAAAGACGAACATCTGATTACTTTGTAAATCATAAACCTTCCATCACGTTTTTATTGAAAGGATAACCAACAAAGATACACTTAAATGCCTTTTCACCAAACTTTCTAAGAGAACTGACATTATTTATTCGAGCATAACAAAGAGCCAAAAACTCTATGTGATCATAATTAGGAGGTTTGCCAAAAAAAGTTGATGTGGTGTTTTGTCATGCAATAATCTAAAGTGTGTGATGTTCATTAAATAAATTGCAGTCAATATGCATTCACCCCAATATTTTAAAGGTAGGGAGCTTTAGAACAATAATGCACACACTACATCAAGAATATAATGATGCTTACATTCAGCACGACCATTCTGTTGTGTTGTATATGCACAAGACAACTAGTGGTGGATTCTTTTATCATGAAAAATAGATTGCAACTCCGACAATGAACTCCAAGCCATTATCACTTCTAACAATCTTAACTAACTAGTTAAATTGATTAAGGCCATATTGCAGAAATATATGAACCATTTTTGTGTCTCAAATTTTGAATGCATCAAATTAACCCATGTGGATCTGCTATGGTCATTAACGATAGTAAGAAAATAATGAGCGCTACATAATGACGAAGTCTTGTAAAGACCTCATGCATCATAGTGAACTAACTCAAAAGAATCTGTAGCATTATGAATGCTATCTTAAAACTTGCTTCTAGTTTGTTTATCACGACAACACATGTCACATGAAAGGTTTTGTTTTTCAGTGATAAGAAGGGAGCCTCCAAAAATTAAAGAATAAGAAGGATGGCCCATTTGTTAATGCCACAGACTGGATGAAACAAGACCTTTATTGCAAGAAATATTGTCGCCACTTTATGCAAACAATACACACATCCACATTGTTCACCCAATCCAATCAGCACCTCGTGGCATGGTTCTGAATAAAATAAAACCCGAATGAAAATTTATGAAACACTTTAATTCAGAACTTCATCTCACATTGGATATTAAATTGCATTGAAATTGTGGTAAGAATAACACATCAGATAATGAAAATCCTTCAGCAATCTAAAATTTTCCTATGTTGGTTGCCATTATAGCAGAGCCATTTGGAATGCTTATGAATGCCTCTTTTCTTCCGTCCATATGCATCGATGCACCTGAATCAAGAATCCAATCTAAATATTAAATGAATATGAGTTAAATCATTACTAGAAAGTTGTTCCGATCCTTTGTCATCCATTGTGATCAAGCTCAATAGTTTTTGCACTTGTGCTTTTGATAAATTTGCTAACTAGTTCCCCTAGTAGACCTTGTGCTAGTTATTTGAGCCAAGTTGGCTGCAACATTTGATGTAGGCTTGTTTTGAGAGTTGCAATTTCTTGAGTTTTCTTCTTACTTCTTCCATTGAGATATCCATGCAGCTACCAACAGCTTGATCAAATATGGTCCTCCTTCCCATAGTGATCACAAACATACTTTCTTCCTCAAGTGTATGAGTTGGAGTGATGTGATCCATGTGCCACAAATGCTGCAACTGGTGGATTGGTTGTATTATTCATATATGAAACCTTTTACTGCTACTCCTCATGCGAGATCATGGAATAAAATTTTCCAAGTGTAGGCGTAGGATGAGAACTTAGGATATTTAAACGTAGAGTGTTGTATAACTTCGAGTTGGGTCCTATTAGATATTGATGAGCTTTTTTTCTCCTTTTGGGCAGTCAGTTTTACAGCAAAACTACAAGTACAAAGACGACAACTGCAAGAGGGGACACCACTGAAGCTTTCCAATTTGTCCCACAAACCTTTGAGCTTCGTATAGTACTCAGCGATTGTCCTTCCTTCTTGTTTTAGGAGACAAATATCTGATATAAGCTGATGAATCCTTGTTTCATTTGCTTGAGAAAATCTCTCTTTGAGATAATCCCACAAGGTCTTCATATCATCTGCATAAGCCACACTTGTTTGGAGGTATTTATCAAGTGTGTTGAAAATCCAAGCGATCATCATGAAATTGTAAACATCCCATGCACCGACGGTCACATCATCCTCACCTAGACGTGGTGTTGTTCCATCAATAAATCCTAACTTATTCTTAGCCTTTAATGAATTACGCATTACTCACGGCCAAGTAAGATAGTTTGTCCCATTCAATTGACAAGATATCAAAAGAATATTCCAAGATTATCCAAAGTATTGGAAAGATAAGTAGAGGGAACAAATTGAGTTTTGGTGGAAGACTCTCCCTTTGCTTCAGATTTTTGAGCCACTGGATCAGAAAAAAAACCTTCCTAGGATCTTAACTCAGTGATAGATATTTAAACTTTTCATAAATAATCACAAAACGAAGAGGGAGCGGATAATTTATCGTCACCTCCTGCTAATAAATGATAATTCAAGATCGTTTAGACTCCATCGCTGAGACCACTCTGATACCATGAGAAAAAGTAAAGAGGCTGAAAACCCAAAATGAAGAATATGGCATTCTTATCCTCATGTATTAACTTCACCATGAGGTTATCAATATTTACATCTAGGTACAATGAAGATATTGTAAAATCAATTATCAACATAGATCTAAATGATATTTGTTATTTATCTATTGGTTGATGAGATTAGTTCGTCTGATGACTTCAATGTTATCTGTTGCACCAAATCTTGATTGATTTGATTAGTTCTTTTGATGACTTCAATATTATCTATTGCACCAAATTATTCACAAACAGAATGCATGTTGTAATATTAACGTTACAAAAGCTTTGTCTTTTTACAAAGCTTTAGAGCCCACATTAGTTCATGTAAACATGTGGAACTAATAAAACTATACTTATAATCAACTTTAATTAGTACAAGTAGGATTGTGTTATAAGATTGATAATATATATGAGATTTGACAGGTTGATGATTGATTATTTGATTATAAAGAATATGTTTGGGCTAATGTAGGAATATATAATACATTTTTCCTAAAAAGGTATAAAATTTATACTAATAATAAATCATTAATGCAGATGCATCACACCACAATCTTATTATCATTTTTTCATGTGAATTTTTTTTTGAATTTTGACAATATCATGATATTGGAAATCATTTTGGCTGTCATTGAGCTCAACGGAAGTGGTTTACTCGAGGGCCATATATGTTCTAGATCAATTTAATTAGTCTAATTATCAGAAGTCATTTTATAAGTTTTATGCATCATTACGAATTTTGTGCTAGAAACTTTCATTAATCTTCACTAATTCAGTTTATGAATCAAGTACTACATTATGAAAATGATGCACATATATTTGCATTACGCACATGGACATGATGTGATTATTAATCAAAGACCACTAAATTTGAAGATGATAACAATCCTAATCTTTCGTAGATATGATTATTCTAATGGTAATAATAAACAAAATGTTTGCATCTCACCTACCTATGATCATGATAAATTCATGAAATTATTATAGACGTGAAAACCTTATTTTATCCATAACCATGAATTAGTCTTGTTGTTTAAGCTTCTATATAGTTAAAGTTCCAACACGTACGTTAATCTTTTAGGTAGAAAGATTTATATATGTGACACATCGATCGTTCCGGAAATGAGCAGACGTCCATGTCATCTCCAGATCACAAATCAATAATTTAATACATCTTGATTTGGATCGATCAAATAAACGCAGAAATATATCGTGATGATCTTTATCTTCCTTTTCCATCTCTCGGTGGATAAACTCGATGCTGATGGCGATGACGACGGCTCATGCGTGCCAACAGTTCTCGAACTTTAATTAATTTATCTCCATATAGCCACTTCTCCATGCGTCCATGGCGCCGTTCCAAGTGGACGAGTCTACTACTATTCCACCTTGTTCCATCAAATTTAATTTCCAACATGAACCTCAGGCATCTCCTTCCTTCCTTCCTCCCCACCATCGTGGAATCCAATCTCTGGCCTTCTCCTCCAAAAGCTAAAAATAATTCGCCCTGCAACTGATACGATATGGGCAACTTGGCACACCAATCAACCAAGGATACCCTACGTACACCATCATGGGGGGTGGAGGTGGCGGGAGCAGGAAGGAGAGAACGTGTCAAGATTTGTCCTCTTTGATATATATCCATATCCGCTTATTCCAAGTGTCACCTTAGGCTTTGGGACATGCATGAAGGCCACTCGTTTCATACACAAGTTGTGGCCTTTGGATTTTATATAATTTGCAACTTTCTTCATCTTAATCTCTCAAATATCTTTTATGCATGTGTTGTAGTCAAACATGATGCCCCATGGAGTCGTAGTGCACGTAGGCCCGGGATGTACACAGTCACATGAACTGCTTGCTGATCCCATGCACGTCGCCATTAAATTCTACAGCCGGATCGAGCTGTTGACTGATTCCTTGGAGCATTGCGGATCGAGTTTATGTAATCAGATCTTTCCAGGGCATGGGAATCATATCTTTCTCTCTCTCACTCTCGTTCCATACCCTGCAACACTGCATGCACTAGTGCACACGACAATGTGGAAGGGATGCGCTGATGCATTGGTTTATTTTTTCGGTGGGGGTGGCCCGGCCAACGTGGATGATACCGCTTTGTGCATGTAAAGTGGGAGATAAGGATGATTGCAGAATCATTCTTCCAAATCCCTACAGAGACCTGCAACTTTAGGCTGAGGCCGCCACAGTCGACCGATCGATTTGAGAGTTGCATGTAGGGCCTCGTTGCATGCATAGTGGCCCCTTGCACTCGCTGCTTTAATCAGTCTGATCGCAGAACAAGCACAGATGTGCCTTCGTTTTGCATACGATGCGAGGGCATCATGTTATCCAGTTTGACCAAGATATTTGCAACTTTGAGGTTACGCCATTGGATCCTTAATATGGACCACTTAATGGTTATCCATAATATTCTGAGAGAGAGAGAGAGAGAGAGAGAGAGAGAGAGAGAGACTGGGGTTTCGAAGACTTCAAGGATATGAATATTGACAAGTACATTGTTGGATGATATTTCTTGTGCTGAAGAGGGAAATCCATAGGACTCGGCTTCCTTATGTTCCCCAGCTTATTTTGCACTAATGACATGGACTCCTCAACGACTGTGCAAAAACAATTGTACAGGTAGAGGATATTTTGCACCAATCATGAAGTGGATCAATTAAGCCGACCGACCCCATTCCTGCACTCACCTGAGGCAAACCTGAGTGCTAAGTTTTGCAGCAAAGTCTCGTCATAATTGTTCCAACTAAGAGAAGATTAGTTGGGATGTAGCACTGCACTGTGGGGGATCGACACATATCTCTATCTTGCTTAATTAGGACTGTGCATGTGGCATGTCCTCCACAGTTTGGCATGCTTCCTCTTGTCTGCATGCACTAAAGTCATATATATGCATGTTCCTTGGGTATCAGGACGTTGAGAAGAATCTGTTCGTGCATGTTTCTCCAAAGTTTAATCTTGTTACCCTTATCTGACACATAAAGGGCAACTCCTTCCAGAATCAATTGACGATAACAATGCATATGTGCAGACAGTAATGATGTTCTTGCATGTGCGAACTCATTTCATGGTCTAGAGACGTGACAGCAGACTCAAGGAATCGTTCGTCCGATGAGGGTATTCTCTTTGACTAAAATGTTTGTCTGAACTTGGAGCATTCAAAGCTTTTCTCGTCCAGGAATTAATTGCTGATGAATGCCAACAAAGGTCGTCCCTGTTCCTTCATGAACTTGGAAGAGGAATTAAGCATTGATCGTGAGAGAGTGTTCGTCAAACATAATTTCCACACCACGTACGTCTCCTCGTCCTCCTGCTGCTCGAAAAAGGATGAGTGAGAGCCAAACTGCAGCAGGCATCTCCAGGGGGGATCTCGTCGACGTCTCATCTGCGCCAGGTGTTGCGCTGCGCCGCGAGCACCGGACAGCACGCGTCGATTTCATAGGCGTGGTCGGCAATTTTGGCTCCGCGCTCGCGTGTTGTTGTCCTTGTCACAAATCTCTCTCTCTCACTCACACACACATTGTTGCGTTGTATGCATCTTCCCGTACCTTGCGTGTTTGAATTTTATTATCCTTTGGATAAATGCCACCGTGCTTTAGCTTCACTCGCACCTTTTCTTTCTTTTCTTTTCGAAAAGCACGCAAATGTTCTTCTTAATTCCATTTCGAAGTTGAAACTATTTCTTAATATTTTTTTGATAGAAAAGAAATCATATCCTTTAAGAGCTGTTTGAATTGTGATTAAAATGTATAAAAAATATAGAATTATTTCTCAACATATTTTTTTAAAAAATAATTATTCTGATTAAAGAAGTATTTGGATTGAAGTAATAAATAAAATAAAATACAATATTTAAAAAAAAGTAATGTTAAAATAATCTTAATTATATTTATTAATACACATAACTTTCAACAATAAACACGAAATTTGTTTCATAATATTTATATCATATATAATTAACTATTAATTACAAGAATATCATAATAAATTGTTACCGTAATTTGTTAATTAATTGCTAATATTATATAATATGGTATTTATGTATTCCATTAGTTTATACATCTAAATAAATTTACAATTACAAATAATAATTAATTAATAGACATTATATTAAGAATTATAATATTTATAATAATAAAAAATAAAATAACATATTTAAGAATATATATATATATATATTATTGTTAAATTTTTTTTAGAAATATACTTAATCAATTTTGCATTATAAAAAATAGTTTTATGATTTCGAAGTGATTTTTTTTAAAAAAATAAGATGTTAACTAAGTTATGATTGCTTGTTTTCAGTCATATTTACTTTTTTAAGTCTTAGGATCTCTTTGGTTCAATAACTGTTAAGAAGGAAAAAAAATAATAGCAGAAAAAATTAGGAAAAAAATAAAAATAAAGGTGAAAGAGTAATATACTTGGATGGCATAATTAAAAAGAATGAAGAGAAATTAAATTTAAGTGATAATTTTATTTAAATAAATATATTTTTATATGTGAATTTATATATTTTATTGAAAAAAATAAAATATAAAATATATTCTTCTCTTTCATCAAAAATATAATTAAACGAGAATAAACAATTAATTCTTTTTTCTTTCATCTTTTTTGCATTTCTTTCAATCTCAATCAAATAAAAATGTTTGATACGATTCGATTCGGGTATATTTTATTTAATTATTATATTCTAATTTTCAAACTAAGTTAGTTGAACAGTAATAATTTGTTCGCACTAAAATCGACATAAAAGGAAAATACATCTTATTTAAGCATTTTCACTCCAATAAAACAAACCGATCTATTAAATTGTATTCAACTTTCATAAATGAAGATCACATTGAAATTTCTATAAAAAAATTTCCTGATCACAATTCAATTTTCTGATTGATTTTAGAAAATGGCCAGAGATTGCGAAATGTGTTTCTTTTAGGTAGCAAAATATGTTTTGATGTAGAAGAAGAGGACATATCGCGTGTTTGTTTGCTATAAAGGTCGGTTTATACAATTCCATTCAAGAAATTGTTCGCTTTGAACTCATGACCTGCACGAATTTAAAACGTGTATTGAATGGTGAGGAGGATAGTCACTTATAAGCCCATGACCACCTCCGTGTTTTGCTCATGTGAGACTAAACCCTTGGTCTTGCCTTTGGGTCCTTACATTCTTCCCTCCTTGGGGCTCAACGTCCTCGTTGAATAGTTTCACATGATTCAAGTGAGCACGCGAGGTTGGTTCTGATACCAATTTGTAACGCTCCCAACCCCATTCAAAAAATTATTCACTTTGGGCCCATGGCCCGCACGAATTTAGTCCATGCCCACATCTGTGTTTTGCTCATATGGAACTAAACTCTTGGTCTTTCCTTGGATCCTTACAGTTTACCTTTCGATTTTGCTCTGATATTAATTTTTTCATTTAAAAAAAACGATATAAAAATTAAGGGATGCGAAAAAAAAGCGTGTACTCCATAGTGAAGACGCATGACATGCTATGCCAAATGCCAATACCCATATCATGTCGACATGTCATGCCATGGGACGAGAAGTTGGGTGGTGGTGGTGGCAGTTGTGGCCGGTTTTTTTATCCACTTCACACGTGGCATCACCAGAAATGGATGCACCTCCCGCTCTCGTAGCCCCACATTGACGAGTCCACTGGGCCCCCACCCATAAGCAATGGCCCGCCATCTTATCCCACAACAACTCCTACTTATCCCAAGCATTAATTAATTAGACACCTTAAAATATAAATAATTAAATGAACCAAATAATTATATCACCACCGCCAAAAAAAGACACAAAAAATAGTCATTTAATAAAATTCATCGTGCTCAATTGGAAGCTCAATAAGTTACAATGTATTAATATAGACATATACAGAAAATATATTGTGTATTTATATATATTAATTCAAAATAATATTCATATCTTTTCTGATTTATAAGTATTTTATTTATTATAGCGATATATGACCTTATGCTAAATATATATTCCCCTATATTATATATATATATATTGTTGGATAAAAAAATAAGAAAATTTTCAGGTTTCTTTCCATCGTTGCAAAGATCTCCAAATCTAGGATTTGGATTCTGTAAGACGGCGGCACATGTGAATTCGCAAAGGTATTACGAGCACGTCGAGCAGAACCACCGCCTGTCATCTTGTAATCGTCCCTCTCTCTCTCTCTCTCTCTCTCTCTCTCTCTCTCTCCTTTGTTTCTTTCTCTCTCCTCTTGTTCTTCTTCTTCTCTGTAGGCCCTTCGCTTTCTTTCTCCTGCTCTCGCCTTCACGTGTTCTTCTTCTTCTTCTCACCTCCCTCTTGCTCGCCTCTCTATTTATATCCAACCTTTCGCCCCATTGGGACAAGCCAAGAGCAGCGGCAGTACTGAGTCAGAAAGAGATCGAGAGGTGTGTGTGTGTGCGTGAGAAAGAGAGGGAGACAAAAGTGGTTGGTGTGTGGAGAAAGAAAGAGGGAGAGAGAGAGAGAGAGAGAAGAGAGAGAGAGATCCATTTCTGGACGTTGTTTGATTTTGTTTCCTAAGGGCTTCATGGCGGACGGCAAGAACAAGAGCAAGAACTCCCCCTCCTCCTTTGATGAGATCTTCGGCCGGAAGGACGGGTTCAACAGTCCCTCCGACGGCAGGTCGTCTGGCTCCTCCTCCGGCTACTTCAGCAACGTCTTCCCTCCTGCATCCTCTGTATGCTCATCTCCTTTTGCATAAAACAAAGTTCGATCGATCCGTTTCTGAAAACACGATATATGAATAGATCGAATAGAATGCAATACCCCTTATTATGTTCTGTTTGATCGCTTTGCTTCATGATTTTTCATTGCCTTTTTCATGTAAAACTTTTTTTTTTTTTTTGGGTTGCAACTTTTTCTGTTGGATTTTTTTATCTCATTGTCTTTAAACTATACCTGTGCTTGCGATGACACCCTCTGTTTTACTGATTGCAGGGAATGACCAGCGATTCACGGCATTCGGATTTGTATTGGACTCTGAACAAGCAGAAAGCAGATGGTCAAGCTGGCCATGGTCAGGGTAAAATTTTTGACACGGCAGCTTCAGTTTTCTCCTTCATATGTTTGATAGGGTGTAACTTTTCATTTCAGTTTTACTAAATTACATGTTAATTTTCCGGATACAGAAGATTAACAGGAAAAAAAATGCCTACTTCCAGGTAACAAATCACAAGGCAGTCCTACAAAAAAGCACACAGCACACAACAAGGATGGGAAGCCATCCTACAATGAGTCAATGGAGTCTGCCTACTTCGGTTCGTCTGTGCATTATGGTGGCCGTGACTTCTACACCAGTTCCTCTGGGACACAATCCTCGGATAATTCCAAAAAAGTGTGAACAATTTGCTCAACTTTTTTCGTTTATTTGCTTTGCAATGTGAATCCTGGTCTGACTCTGTCTGAGATGATGCAGTACACAGGCGACGAAAGTGATGAATATGGCAATTCAAATGCTGCTACCAGAGGCGAATGGTGGCAAGGTACAGTAACATCATTGAATTTTATACCTTTTTTGCAAAGCATAAACTCACAAAATCTCATATGATTGTGGCGGTTTATGTACTGTGTCAGGTTCGCTTTACTATTGAGGAAGCTGACAAGATCATTGTGCTCTCCTTTTAGGTAGTAAAAAAGGTACTATTGATCTGGTACTTGAATTTGAGTTTTACAAAGTGTTATATGTATTCATGCAATTCCTGTTCACAACAAATGAAGGATATATATTCAAATTTCTTTATAGATCATGACCACCATAAATGATATTTCTATATGAACTTTTTATTTTTACCAATTTTACAAGTTTGTTAATGGTTATAATCTCGAATTTAAGATATTGAAATCATCTCTCTTTATTTATCAGCATCTGATATATCAGCTAAATATAATATAATAGATAGCGTATCTGAAACTGGAAACTATATGTTATTAAAACTTCCCACCAGTGGAGATGCAGAAAATGTAGGGTTGATGTTTTTTTTTTTTTGGTTTTCCGGTAAGATTGATGTTTCTTGATAGATGTAAGTTTGTTTTCAATTTACCCAGACATTTCAAGTGACTATGAATACATATATGGCTAATTAAGCATTTTCTCTTCGAAAATAATGGTTGGTTTTGCTTTTGTCTACAAGGCGCATCTTGCCTTTTCTCGAACAAATTGAATCAAGGCCACTGTTCATTCTTTTCTTTCTTTCATCAGATTCCTTATACTTCTTTATTGCCTTATAGTTAGTGTATTGACTTTTTCTTTTCATTGATGTGCAATTCTCAACAGTAAACATTGTTCTGATTACTAGATCATGCTTTCTTTCGACAGAATTTTATGTGAGAGCTTGATTCTGATAACAGGGAAATTCCATGTTCTGTCGACATTACTTTTCTAAATTACATATTTGACATGCATCAGAGAATCCAAAATAAATAGCATTTACTACAATTATTGACCCGATACATAGTCCTTGTATCAAGTAATTTCTCCAAATGGTAGAAGATTCAACTGGCTTCAACTTCCAGACATTAGATGAATCCAGTACAGTGTTGCTTTAATTTACATCTTAGTATCAGGAAAAATAACATTTTTTCTCGACTACAGGAAAACATCTTTTTACTTATGCAGGCGGTTTCAATCATCTTTAATAGTGTTAAATATTTTCAATGCACACATCAATTGTTCAATTCTGCTGCAATAATTCCCTCTATTTATTAGTTAGTTTAATTTCTAAGTTTTAAATATGTTCTCTATGTTCAATTTGTGCTAGATATTACTAAATCATTTAACCAGCATGTCCTATTCTGTTGCAAAATCCTCCAGAGCTTGATAACTTATGTGAATTTGATCTGCAAGTAACTTCTAAATTATTACTCGTATCTTGCATTTTGTAATCAGGTTAATATGAAAAATGTAAATTTGCACTTAAGGCACGTTATTTTCATCCAAGATTTACTTGTGGGCAGCATAAGAATTATGATTGAAAAATTAGGAAGTGAAATATTATACCCTTAGAAAAAGTGAAATATAAAACAATGTGAAACAGAACATCTGCTATGCCTCTTAAAAAAAATCTGTTATGGATCTTGCTTCATTCCATCTTCTGTTGTAACCTTGTCCCATTTGTATCGACTAATCAGCTCTTGACCCTTGCCATTAATGAGAATCATGAAGAGTTGAAGCTGTCTAACATATGATCTTATAGTTTTATCACTTTTTATAAACCAAAGTGAATGCCTTCATTCATAATATTAAGAGAGAATGATATGGATAAGTGAAAAAAAATATATGCACTAGGGGGATGCCTCTATGCACAAGATCTTGCTGTTTTACTTCAGAAAGTGTGACCCAAATTTGCACATTCCATTTTGATAGTTATGTTCTGAGATCTCTTGTTTATTCAATTATGGGCTGTTCAACTAACTGTATTTACATTATCGTAGGGTCTTTTGGAGGGCATAAGATGAATTACTGCTATTCCAGCAAATGGACTTTGTAAGCAGCTTATTTGTACAGGCATCAGCTGGAGCTATCCATGCTAGGAACTGGTTTTCTGTATCCTAATATAGATGTAGAACTGCTAAGAATTATGGGTCTCCTTGTGTTAATAGTGAAGGTAGTAACCCCTTTAACAACTTGTGTGGCTTTTGCCACCTTGGAACTTGGGTTGGTTTGTTGTTTTTGGACTTACAAGTCTCTAAGTGGACTAAGAAAGGCCTTCACCTTCCTGCTTTATTTAATTGCTGGGAGGTTGCAAAGTCTATGCTTAATGTATCCTTTAGCTTGTGGTGTAATAGTAAGCAAATAATTTGACTGTTGGTCTTTCAGTTTATACCGATGATCAAAAGATGGTGAGCATGTTGCTTCTCTTTATCATGGATTTATAGTGCACAAATTTACTTGCCCGTCGCTGTTACATTTTCAAAGCCCTCTCAATATATATGATGTTTGTTAAACATTCAGTCTATAATATAATATTTAAAAAGAAATGTTGTACGCGTATTATGGCAGTCGATCAAAATCTTCTCAGAACACGTTTCTGAAAGAACTTGTGAATCAGTGAGCTGGAGTCTAAGTCATTGTTTACTGCTCAGTCGTCCGAAGATTTATTTTATTATGAAATAGCATGTCATGACAGTGATGACTATTGATGGTACAGAGGGAACCCAGTGTTAACCATAGCACCAGAGCATACAGATACAGCAGTAACATTGGTTTTCTGGTTCACTAGCACATCCCAAGTCTTCAAGGCAGGGTATAAGCTGCATGCATGACAATCATGTAAGTTATGTAATGCTGGATAACAAAATACTGCAGTTTGAACGTGCTGAGGATTGCTAATTTACCTCCACACTTGTAGCCCACTGGACGATCGGCGAGGTTGCAGCGTTTGGGAATTGACATGGCGACTTGGGGTTTGATTCCGGCCATCTTTGCGGTGTTGGAAAGTAAGACCGCACACAGGCAGCGGGGATTCTTGCCTAGCCTCTGCACGGAAGAACAGCAGCGGTCGGACACTGCAGCAGTTTCATCTTGTGCTGCTGATGCGCAGGGAGTCATCTGAAATGCTACTTGGTCCGGCGAAGTCCTCCCGCATTCTCCGGCTCCGTCGACCACATTGGGCCCAGCAATGCCTGCAACTAAGAGCAATGCAAAGAGGAAGACAAACTTCACTGCAACAGCCATCTCTCTTGCTATGTTTTCAGTGCAGAGACGGGTTATCTGCTCGGTGATATATAGCGGGAGAAGCTGGTAGAAGGCCATAATTTGGTACAAAGGATCGCTGACACCTGGAAATCCATATAACCTTAATGGAGGCTGCACTGGAACGGGTACATTTTGTTATTGTTTGTGTGAGAAACATCTTTCTATTTTATATACCATGAAGTTGGGTATGTGCCCTGAACAATCATTGCTCCTTAGGCACGACTGGTTGTCTGCAGCAAAGATTCCCAAGCCCATCTCTTGGGAACTCAGTTGCTGCGAGTTGCAGTAAAGGACGTGTGGTGCTGGAAACTAGTGTTGAATGCAATGCAAACCTAAAAACTGGAACAAGGAAATCTCTTGGTAATTACCTCTCTACTAGTGTCTTGCATGATCTATGCCTACTTTTATAAAGGTAGATGCTTTCTTGAAAGGTAAGAGTGGCTGAATCTTTTTATGTGAACATCGTGTATGGAACATGCCTCTGTTATGTGAATATTTTGGCTCTGCTCTGTCTGCAAAAAATTCTTCTGTATACATGTCTGTTGCTATGCGATGACAGGTGGATTTGGGCATCGAATATCCAAGACATTTCATATGCCAAATCTGTATACAAATTTGTGTGTATGTTTGCTAACTCTCTTGATAGTAATATTTGGTCTGGATATGATTGATTCCCTCCATAAAATTCATATATTTTTATGGAAGCTCGCTTATGGTAAATTGTCAACTAAGAATTATTTTCTTTCACTTCAATCCCTCTTTTAATGCTGCTTGCACTCTAGTGGCTTGCATGTAGAGCTGCTCAATATCTTTTCTTCTCATGCTCTTTCGGTCATCATCCGCTATGGTCGCTATTTCAGGCAAAAATAAAATTCACCTTTTACTATTTTGAGAGGATAATCATTTGGAGGCTTCTTCCAAATTTTTTTTCTCTGTATGCTTATTATTTATGGGGTATTTGGGCCTTAAAAAATTATATACATTTTGAATCAAATAGACCTCTATTATTACCAATCTTTACGAAGACCTTGATGATCTATATGAATATGTTAGAATTCATCGTTCTAAGGGACTCCCCACCAATGACCCTATTAAGGTACGGTGGTTGCCCCCTCTCTCTCGGTGCTTCAAGCTTTTTTTTTTAAAGAGATGTGCATTAATCATTGATAGAAATTGAAAAGTTTGGGTACAAAAAATTGAGGATACCCGACGGAGGATTTTCCTCCCAAAAAGAATCGTTATGCGATTTCCTACCAAAAGTTGTTAGATAATCCGTCGCCACATTAGCATTACGATTAATATGATTACAGACACAAGTTTCAAATTATTTAATCAGCAGCCAAATGTCTTCAAAGATGCTCCTCATGCGCCAAGGACAAGGGTTGCTTCTGTTGATGATAGCAAGAGCTACACTGGAATCCGATTCAACTATAATCTTCATAATTCCTAGCCGCCGGCAGCTGAAAAGTCCTTGTCGAATACTCCAAACTTCTGCTTCCAAAACAGAACTAAACTTTCTATGATATGCACATGCACATATAAAAGCAATATCAGTTTGAATGATAAACCATGCTCCCCCCGCCTCACTTTGGTTCACAAAGAAACCATCCGAGTTCATTTTGAACCAGGATTGAGGCGGGGGCTCCCAATGTACCAAGGAAAGGTTCGTTGGGGAAATCCCCTCAGCAATATGGATCGGGTTGAACTCATGAAAGCTAGCCATGACCCTATTCCATACCACTTCTGCAGTTGCTTGGCGAGAGCTAAAATGGGCATCATTACGCATCCTCCAAATCCCCCAAAGTGTTAAGGAAAATAGAATTAGAAACTGAGAACGAGAATAGGAATTTAAAGTGTTACCCTCATGCATCCAATCCCCCACTGAAAACCAGTAGCATCTTTGAAGAGATTCCAGATTTGTAGTGAAAGGGAGCATTCAAAAAATAGATGAGAGTTTGTTTCTAGAGCAGCGCCACAGATAGAGCAGCAAGGATTAATACTGTTAATTACTTTAAATAACATATCTTTTGTTGGAAGTCTATTATGTGCTAGTTTCCACAAAAAAACATTTGTATTTTTGGAGGAACTTTGATGCGCCATATTAATCTCCAACCAAGCCATCCTTCAGAACGTGGCGGAATTGGGGGCCTGCTAATAAAGCTATAGACATATTTAGCATTTGGGATACCATTTTGGTCACGTTCCCATATCCATGTATCATCATAGGGGAAAGCAGGTATTTGTATAGAAATATTTTTTTCCACTAAACAGGGAGCAAAGCAATATCTAAGCATGCTTGTATTCCTTTCAGACTGAGAGATAAAATCAGAAAACCTTCATATCAGCAAGTAAGGAGTGTACATTTACATATGTTGGCATGTAATTAACTGGAGTGTTAAAGAGTCATGGATCTTTGTATGCATGTGTATCATTACCATTACCAATTTGCTTTCTTAGGCCTAATTTGATTTTGTCCAGCACCTGTAGCAGTAATCGCCAACTCCATGCAATTTTAATGGGAAAGTGAGAAGATATCGTAGACCAGGGGTATGGAATACCATATTTTTGGGTTATGAGGGCAACAAAAAGATTAGAGTTCTGATTTAGAATAGCCATTACTCTTTTAGCTAGCAGGGAAGTTTTAATATGTTGTAAACTCCTAATACCCAAGCCCCCATCTTGCTTAGCCAGCTGAACTGTGTTCCAACGAATGAGGTGCATGCCATGTTTTTCACCAGTAGAGGACCACAGAAACCCTCTTGATAATCTTTCTAAAGATTCAATAAAACCGGATGTGATGTATACTGAGCTTAAAGAATAATTTGGAAGAGAAATTCAATGTGGCCTTTATCAGAGTTGTTTTACCTGCTTGAGTCAAAGTTTTCATTTTCCATCCTGCAAGTTTGCTGTGAACTTTTTCAGTTATGTGACTAAGGGATCTTTAACTGAGACTAAGGGATCTTTTATTAACATACTTATATGATATGGGTGAGCCCAGATATATGAAAGGAAAAGATCCAATATGCATTTGTAGGATGTTTTTTAAGATGTTCTTTCTTCTCGTGTTGAATTTGGGTGGAACGTAGATAGTAGATTTTTCCAAATTGAGTTTTTGATTAGTTAAGAGGTAATACTTCCTGAAAATTTCTTTTAGTCTTTTGCAGTTGGGAGAATTGGCAGCTATACATACTAGCAGGTCATCAACATATAATAGGTGGCTGATAGCAAGAGACCCTATTTTAAAAGGTTGAATTTTCCCAAGTTTTATGTCTTGATTTAATAGAGATGAGAAAACTTGGGTAATCAAGATAAATAAGTAAGGTGACAGAGGGTCACCTTGTCTGAGACCCTTGTAACTTCTAAAGTATGGAGAGAGGGACCCATTTATATAATATGTGAACATTGGAGATTGGATACATATTTTAATCCATGTTATGAATTTAGGAGGGAACTTCATAATGGATAATACAGATATTATACCCTCCCAAGAAACTCTGTCAAAGGCCTTCTCCATATCAGCTTTTAGAATAATAAATTTTTTCCTCCCCATAGTCATAGAGTAAGAAATTTCTTGTGCTAGAAAAATATTATCATGTATTGATCTGTTTGTTACAAATACAGATTGAGACTTGTCAATTAAATCAGGGAGTGTGTGCTTAAATCTATTGGCAATAATCTTTGATATAGCCCTATACATGACATTGCACAAAGAGATGGGTCTATAGTCAGTAACAAGCCTAGGTTGTGATTTTTTGGGAATAAAAGTGATTGCAGTGTTGGAAGAACCATGGGGAAG
This sequence comes from Pontederia paniculata, assembly GCA_001647135.1. Classification (NCBI taxonomy): domain Eukaryota; kingdom Viridiplantae; phylum Streptophyta; class Magnoliopsida; order Commelinales; family Pontederiaceae; genus Pontederia; species Pontederia paniculata. The sequence continues at coordinate 22,951 of LTAE01002382.1, read as the reverse complement.
TTGTCCAGATAAGAAAAAAAATATTTCTTTTATAATAGCTGGACCAATTATGTCCCAATAAGTTTTGTAAAATTCACAAGTAAAACCATCAGGTCCAGGGGCCTTCCCAGGGGCCATGCTCCAAAAACTTTTTGTAATTTCCTTATCCGACACAGGGGAGATTAAGTTAGTAATCCATGAGAGGGAGGGGAGGGGGGCATTATGATATTAGGACTTGATTTTGTGTGTTAGGTGCCCAAAGAGTGTTATAATGATTTACAAATAAATTTTGTATGTCCTTGCTGTCACTGTCACTGAAGGTGTTACCTTCCCCATCCTCAATCCTGCTTATAGTATTTCTCCTCTGCTTGATAATTGTGCTTAAATAAAAAAATTTTGTATTCTTGTCCCCATCCTAGCCAATTGACTCTAGACTTTGACCACCATTTTATACTAATTTGTCTTAGATATGCTGCTTGTTGATTATATAAGCTTCTTAGGGTCTTTAGGTTTGTATCATTAAGCCCTTGATTTTCATCTTTCTGTTCTAACTTTAAAATTTTCTTTTTGACCATTTGAACTCTATTCTCTAATTTCCCTAATCCAACTTTGTTCCATTTAATAGTTTGATCCCTAATCTTGTCTAAGGAGTTCAATATAGGACTGCCCTCCTCTCTATTCCTCCAGATTTGCTGTACAATATCTCTAGGCTCATGATATTCGAACAAAAAATGTTTGTATCTGAAAGAACGAGCTTTCCTTGTTGTATCATTAGTACTAAAAAGTATTGGAGCATGGTTTGAAGAACCCCTGAGTAAAGTTTGGAGGCTTAAATTTGGGTATCTTATGAGCCAATGTTGATTGACTAGAGCCCTATCTAATCGACAAAGAATTCTTGCTGAGTGTTTTCTATTATTGCACCATGTGAATTGTGATCCTGACAGGGGTATGTCAAATAAACCTTGAGATGAAATGAAGTTTCTAAAGTTTCTAATAGACTTAGTTAATTTAAAAGGGCACCTCCTTTCTTATCCTCAGGAAGTACTGTACAGTTCATATCACCAGTTACTATCCATGGAATTTCATCAAGATTAAGACATGCAAGCGATTGCCAAAGTGAGTTTCTAGTGGCAGGAATATTGCTAGCATAAATAGCAGTTAACAAAAAGGAAAAGTTTTTTAAAGTAATCACCGCATGAAGAAAATGAGGGGAGGCAATAATAAGAGATACCTGAGCATCATTAATATGCCATGCAATTATAATACCTCCTCCTGAAAACATCCCATCCAATTTCTACCTAACCTTTTCAAAACTTTTGAGGAATTAGCATTATTTACATGGGTTTCAAGTAGTATAATGATATCCGGGCTGTGAACCTGTATGAGATTATGTAGTCTATCCCTAACTTTACCACGTAGAGCACCTCTACGGTTCCATGTTAGTATCTTAATCATTTGTGCTATTGATTCCAGGAAGGGGTCCAGCCACCTCAGTAGCATCTGTATGCACAGAAGGAGAAGCATCATTTGAAACCGAGTAACGAGTATGAGATTTACCTCTCTTCTTCTTGTTTTGAGTCTTAGATTTCAAAGAGGGGGGCGGGGGAGAGAAGCGATCAGTTGCTTTGCTGCTCCTTCTTGGCTCCAGGAAAGGTTGCTCCATAATGAGATCTTCATCTATCGCTTCTTCGTCAGATGACTCTGAGCTGAGACTCTTTTCAGAAGATTTGAACCGATCTAATACTTGTGCCACCAGCTGCTTGTGCACCTGGGCCGTTGAGGAGCTTTGTTTTTCCTCCATGAGTACAAGAGCCAAGAGGAGAAGGGGGGAGCGGGCTCTTTAATATGATCTTGGGTAATTTCAATGTAAGATCCTTTTATCAATCTCTTTGTTCGATCTTGGAAGCTGAAATTTGGGGGGTCAAGCACGGATTGCAATGTTGTAAGAATCTACAAATCCAGAAGGTGGTGCTGGAACTTGACTCCTTAGGTCTTATCAACATTCTACTCAAGAAGGTTACCACATGGAGGTTCCATAACACTCTGCAAGAATGCTGGAGCTTAATCACAACTTTTGAATCGTTTGCTTGTAAACATATATTCCTTGAAGCGAATCAAGTCGCAAAATTTTTGGCGAACTATGGTCGCATATTCGAAAAGAATATTTTTTGGTCGGATATGCCTCCTCAAGACATCCAGTATTGTGACATTATCTATTTCACTTTCAATAGATAGTTCATCTACTTTTTTAAAAGAAAAATGTTGCAGTAAGTTTGATTGTCGTAACATTGAACACAATAGAATTTCTGCGCTGGTTTGTCCTTGCAGAGATAAATATGCAGCAGTTTTAAACAGGTGTTGTTGCATAAGTACAGTTTTACATATGCTTATGTTCTGACCGGCATCAGTGAAGAAACAAAACAAACAGATCTTTCCATTAACACAGAACCAATATCTTGTTGCCATTAGCTATACTGAACAAACTATCCACTAGAGATTGCTAACTTTAGTTTCAGTTGACAAGGACAGCAGCACTCAATTACTTATACATGATTCTGATCACTTTGTTAAGCCAAAGAGGAGCCGGAACATGATGACTATTTGATCAGCAGCTAATGGTAGCACTATGTATGCACAGAACTATATATTTATATATATATATATATAACAGGAAAGTCTACTAGATCTTCACTAACAATTTGTTAGAGCTTTCTGCCTTCTATGCTGAGGTAATTTGTTATTGCTTTCGTCACCGTGAACCTGTTGCGACTATGGGAATTCCTGTTGAGGAGTTCAGATCTCTCCCCACTTGCAGGACTTACCAGCTGCCTCGGAGAGAAGTTCGGCGTGCCATAAGCGCTCGAGCAGGATGGAGTGCCTGAGGAAGGCACGACATAGGAGGACATGGATGCATTCTTGTGGACCACGAGACTTGATGAATCCAGCAAACAGTCTGATGAGTGCTTGCTCAAATCGTCCGCGAAGATCAGTTCATCGATGCGGGCCACAATGTTAAACGCCAGGCTCTCCAGCACTCTGGAATAGCTCTCCAAAATGGACTTGCCTACATCCTGCAATTTGATCATAATAGAGGATAAGCAAAGTCATCATCAGATAATTCAAACAAGTAGCACCAGGAGGTGGCGCGGAGCACCTTGTTGAATTGGATTTTGCTCATGTCCAGAGTGGTTTGGGTAAGGACGGGGAACCTTTGCTTCAGGCACAGCAGGAGGACCTCGGCTCTATCGGCCAGTGACACCCTTTTCTCTGCATCCACCACAATCATGTCCTTGACTATGTTCCAAGAAGATTTAGCAGTGGCGCAATTTCTGTTGCCAACAGGTTTCCCAGTGATTTGCTTTCTCCAAATGTAGATTGCTGCCTCCACACGGTTAGCAATTTCCAATGCCTGGTGTTCTGATGACAGCTCAAGAGAATCCAGAAGGATTTCAGGTGAAAACTGATCTGAAATGATATGTCGATATATTGGATCCCCCAAACTCGCTCTTCCATTCTGTAATCAAAGGAGAAAACACCATTGTCAGCTCAATCGTCCTACTGTGAGGATTCCAAATTCCTGCATGACAGCTACATGAACGAAAGGGTGCACACCTTTGGAAGAGAAATGAGGTAAGACATGGGAACGTCCATGTCTGCCAAAGCGCTGCTATTGATCTCCATTGCAGCTTTAAGTATTTGCTTCGTGCACTCTCTCTTGTGCTCCAATTGCTTCCGTGTGCCCTCCAGGAGACCTGCAGGAGGGACGCGAGGCACTGGAAGCCACCACTTCTCTTCTTGGCGGAGAAGGGTTCTCCGAAACGATGCGGAACCATCAGAATCCGGCGCCAGGATCCCTTGATCGACGTACCAAAACTCTGAACCACTAAAACTGTCCAATATTTCCTGCAAAATGGAGCACCTTTAAGAAAAGGATTACCCCTCGATTAATGCTGAGACTGATGAATGATGTGAAATGTAATCTCACTAGGAGCATATGATCCAACTTCCGCAACGCTGGAAGATTGATATATAAATCTGATCGCGGTCTGCAAGTCATCACCTGGAGAGCAGCAGTAACAGTCATGTATCTGTTAACCTAATCATACAGCAGAGAAGCTTTAACCAGTGAAGTGAGTACCTCAAGCCTGCGGCCATTAGGAAGTGTCTGCCAAGAAGGGACCAGCTCGACGATGTGATCGCTGACGCAGACGAGCCACTCCATCTCCCGTCGCCACATTGACCTCTTCTCAGGAGTAAGAGGTTCCAACCTCCACAGCTGCCCGAAGACAGTGGCTGCAAAAGAACCAGGCAAAGACGAACAGGGGGATGTGAAGAAGAGCTCATGCGTTCGTTTGCACCTAGAAACCGAGGCCCACAGTTAAACATACCGCAGAGATTGGTAATGGCGTTTGAAATCGCCAGTGCGGCGCAGACGCCTTTGCCGCAGCCTGACATGTCCTCCCCCAGCAACAATTTGGAGAGCCTCTCCTTCATCATCTCGACATCTAGGTGAACATTCAGAACCAGAATTGAGCATTCAAAGAATTAACATTTCTTTCACTCCCCAGCAGAGAATTCAAAAGAGAAAGTTGGCAAAGAGCACAGGACCAGGAGACAGTACCTGAAGCAGCGCGTTTAAATTTATCAGGGTAAGTTTTCAGATCCGCTGCCCTTTCATCAGATAGATGAACTTTGCGCACGCGCCAGCACAATGCCGCGGAGTGGTCAACCGAGTCGTCCTCAGATCTGCCGGATCCCAGTGTCTGTTTGCCGGACGAAACCTCAGAACTGGTGCTGCTTCCACAGCACCCGTCCTCGGTCGAGTCGCTAAACATCTTCGTCCCGTCAACGTCCTCTTCCTCCGGTGACATCTGCTGCTTTTTCGGAGCACCTATGGCTTCCTTCCTCGAAGAATCCTCCATTACTCAGCCGACACAGGTGCAGTTAGCAGCAATCTTGCAAGGACAGGAAGAGTAGCAACAGAGTGATACGTCCTCCTACGTTCGTGGTGATTAAAGAGAGCATGCAGCTCATGGAGAGAGGCCCTGATCACTGACTTGTGCACTGGTCCCTTATCTGTGCATGGGCATGGGGGAGGTGCTCTGCTGTTCTATATACGAATGGATCCGTCACGGGGAAGGGGATGGTTTGTCATGAGGAGAGCGCCATTGCAGTTTAATTTTTGTGGCTACCAAACGGGCGGAAATGTTATTAATGAGTTGCCGCGAAAGCACGCTGCTGCTGCTGTTGCGCGGGCGTGGCCCCCTCCTTGGCTCGCTCATTTGGCCCGTTCGGTTACGGTTTATTAAGGCCAAATTGGCAAGACAGCATCGGACGTAAATGCGAAATTTGAAAGAGGATTAGGCACTGATTTTGATGGATCGAATATAAAATTTAATGGTCTAATTATGAATCATCAAAATTATATTTAATGATTTGCATCATGGTTAGCAAAATCTATTGGACTTTGTTTTTTTCCTTTTCCGTTTGGAGAATGTATTTCTCTATTATTTTTCTTTTATCTAGTTGGTCTTGTTCATAAAAGTATAAGATATTCCGAATCTTACAAGCGTGATAGGAATGGACAAGGATACTTATTTTAACCAAGTAATAGTTGGCTGAGATTTCCAATTAGATTGGTCAATAATCTTGAATCACTAGTTTCATCCACACAAAAAACTCTGCCTGGTGCAAAGTAACAGTGTATTTTTCATTATTTCTTTACAAAAATTAAATAAAGTGAAAAATAGAAATAGTAAAAAAAAATTACTAGCCAAATTTCATGTTCATGTAAGAAATAAACTTATTTGTTAGTTATCGAGTCATGTAATGATTATTTCAATCATACTTAGAAAAAAACTGTATAAGAATCGGCGAATAAAAGTGCAATAAAAATTAAGAAAAGGGACTAAGTCACCGAACAATTTTTTTGTGAATGAATCTAAGAAATGTATGATATTTTATAGGGAAAAGTAAAAAGTGAAAAATGAGGCAAACTACCTTAATGGTCTTCCAAATTATAATGTTAAGAGATATTTTTTTATCAATAATTTTTATAAATTATTGATAATTTAAATATAAAATTATTTAGGCCTATCAAATTATTCTGATTACTTACTCTGATTATAAGCAATTTAAACTTTTTCAACAATGTAAATCGTTTAAGAAGTGACAATTTGAGCGGTTTGTATCCATATTATCAGCCAAGTGATAATCTTACTTGTATTTAATTTTCATGTTCACCCTTTTAAATCTTTCATAAATAAAATATAACATAATAAAATATATCATAATAATAACACAAATAATAATAAATATTTTAAGTAGTGTTTAGATAATATAATATAATATTATAATACTATTATCATATTATGAATAAAAATATATCACTGACTATTATTAATAAATATTATTAACTAAAAAAATTATTAACTATATTTTATATTAATTATAAATATTATTTTATTATCATTTTATTTTGAAGGGTATTAATTACTTAATATATTGATTTGTGAATTTATGATTTAAGATGATAAGTTTTAATTTAATAGCATAAAATATTTAACTTAATATTATTTATAAAGAGTATTTTGGTAAAATATTTATATTGCTTAGTAATCTTTTTTTATAATTAAGCATGATAATTTAGATTACTTAGATACAGTAAATAGAGTAATGCATATTACTGACAATTTAATAAATTACAATCTTTCTGTTAGACAATGTAGATTACTAGATAATTTCAAAGGTAATGCAGTAAATGTCTTCTTATATCTATCATCTCTTCTCAATGGTGAATATGAAAACTAAATATATACAATATCCATAGTGGTGATAGGCAAATCTAGAAGTAAAATTCACTATGAAGAGAATAAACAAATTCTACATATTATATATAGTATCAATATCTAAAACAATTATTGCACCAATTATGTAGATCCATCTTCATCCGAAAGCTAATAGTCAAAATCGTTTGGAAAAATGAAGATGCTACATACTTAAGTAATTATGTTACCTTACTTTCTAACTATTAAATGTTAAATTTATAGTGCATATCAAAATTTCTCGCTCCTATTTTTTTTATATGAACATTTAATGATAGAAAGTTAGGTAACATGATATTACTTACTTAAATAAGTAATACCTTCATTAAACCCAACTTTATAATCCTTCCACCAACAAACTTCATTGTCTTTCGCTCTTTTTTCCTAAGATTTTTTGTACACTTTACAACACTAACAACTCTATTATCTTTTACAGCTCCATAACTCATATTTTACCATTCTCTCCTCCAATTAAGACTCTATTTCATAGAAGAAAAAAAGAAAATAACAATCTCATCCAAATCTTCTCCATAAATCCTAACTAATTTGGTATACAACAAATGTGAACTAAACAGAATAGACATTATATGATTCTCAATATGATTTATAATAAATGTCTTCCATAATTAAATATTTAATAATTTATGTTGACCACTTATGCATATTATAATGCCCTCAAAAGCGTATACTCCAAATGCTTATTCGAATTGCTCTTGAAGATTTTACTCCTACTAACATTTAATGCTTGACTTGATAATTTGACTCTTTTATGATCAACATTATGTACACATGTGCGGAAACTAAAATAAAATGTACAAAGTCTTACTTTGCGAAAGTCTTAATTTAGAATAAGGACTATAGTCATATTATCCAACATAAACTAAACTTAGCATCATAAAATTCAAATACCACCTATTACATCAATGCTAATTAAGACATCTAATTAGACTTAGTTCATGGCATGTGGAATCACTTATATCGTCATGAATGTTGAATCTAAGATCCCGAGATTATTTTGATGATCACCAATTGATGAGAAAGCTTAGTTATACTAATGATTTTCGATTTCATGTGTGAAGAAGATATGATTTTCTCTTCAGTCAGTAATAGGTCATCCAAAGGTTGAGGAATGGACGACCTATGTACAAAGAAGAATAGAGAAAAATTCTAAGTATGGCGAGGTCGTCCTAAGGATTTGAAGAGGTCGATCGATGTAAGGAACATGAAGTTAAAGATATGAAGCTAAGTACTGAATTATCGATCGAAGATTAAGACTAGACAACCGAAATAGACTTGAGCAAGAAAGGTCGCCCGATGTGTATAAGTGAAGTCAGCGGGCGACCGAAGGTTCGAGGTTAATAGTACAACGGATGAAGGAACGAGCACTCCAGTGTTAAGTGGACGCCCTATGAAGAAAAGTAGAAGTGTTTTGAAGTGAAATCAAGAAAGGTTGTCTGAAGCATTCAGTCTAGAATTAGTGGATGATCGAAATACTTCAGTAGAAGAGGAAAGGTCGTTTGAAGCATCCAGTGTGGAAACAGTGGACGACCAAAGGGGTGCATAAGTAGAAGCGAAGTCAAGAAAGGTCATCCAATATATTTGTGTGAAATCAGTGGACGACCGAACCACTTCAGAAGAACAAGAAATGTCGTCTGAACTCTTCAGTGTGGAACCAATGGACGATCAAAGAATGTCAAAAGAAAAGAAGAGGTCATCCGGTGTAGCTGAGTAGAATCAGTGGACGATCGAAGTATTTCAGATGAAAAGGAGAGGTCGCCTAAAGTACTCAGAGTGCAATGAGTGGACGACCGAAGAACTGTAGAAGATGAAGAAAGGACACCCGAACTATTCAGCGCTGAATCAGCGGGGGGCCGAAGCAAGTCAGAGGAAAAAGCAAAGGTCGCCCGATGGACTTGTGAGAAATCAGTAGACGACCTAAGTACGCTTGAAGGAAATTGACAAAGAGAAGATAGGACACCCAAAGTCTCTGAGCATAATCAGTGACCGACCGGAATAGACTTGAAGTTATCAACCGAGAGCAAGAGCCAAACAATGGTCAATCGAAGTTTTTGAGCAACAATAATGGCCGAAGCATGGGTGAAGAGAAGTGTTCAAGTCAAGAAAGGTCATCTGAAGGATTCGTGTACAATTAGTGGGCGACCGAAAGAGCTTGACGCAAAGACTTGAAAGAAGCAAGGGTCACCTGATGTGGTAAGTGGGAAGCAGTGGACGACCTATGGAAGCTAAGCAAATGAATTAAGGCTGAAGCCCGTGACTTCGTACGTTCGAAGGAGAACTGTGGAAGATCGAAGATTGAATTCACCAGAGCAGCGATCACCCGAAGAGAAGAAGCTGTCGACCGAGGAGTTGGCGAAAAGGACAATACTTTTTTTAGTGACTAGTTATTGTGAGAGAGAGATGAGACTGTCTTATAAAGGTGTAAAGCTAAGTCCCAAGAGTTTGGGAACTAACTTTGGCAATTTTATTTCTAATAACTTGTGAGCTTAAGAGAGAAGCTTTAGTTCCTCCTTCTGAGAGAATTCTTATGAGAATCTAGAAAAGAAGGAAGTTGTTGAGTGTTTAAGAGTTGAACTCAAATTGTAAGAGGTTTTCTCCTTGCCCTCTAAAGCTAGAAAGGAGAAGGAAGTTGTCAGGAAGCCTTCGCCCTTGAAGAAGGAAAGCTAGTGATCTCCGGAGGTCTCGAGTTCGAGAAGATCAGAGTGGGGACATAGGCCAAGAGTTTCGGCTGAACCTCGTCAACAAACTTGTTGTGTTTCTTTCTTTCTTTCTTTGCACTTAGTTTTACTTGCAATTACTCTTTTTTTGCTTCCGCTACGATGATACAGTTTAGAGTTAAAAATTTTAATACACCAATTCACCCCCATCTTGGTATCATCTAGTTCCTACAATTGATATCAGAGCATGGGTTGCTCATAAATTTGTATCTACTTACAAATCTCATATAGACTTAACAATCTAGAGCAAAATGACATCGAGTGTATTTATCCTAGGTGAAGGACAATCTACTTTCAGACCCCCCCCTTTAATGCATCTAATTTCTCTTACTGAAAGATTAGATTGCAAGCCTATATATGTTCCATAGACAGTGACATTTGAAATGTCATTAAAAGTGGGTTTGACTTGCCTACTACAGTAGTAAATGGTGTTCATGTTCCTCTACCTAGTAGTGAGTATGATTCTACTACTAAGAATCTAATTAAATTAGATTGGAAAGCTAAGAACATTTTCTATTGTGCAGTAGACCAAACTGAATTTAATAAAATTTATTCTTGCTCTAGTGCAAACAAAATCTGAAAAAAACTTGTCATTACTCATGAAGGAACATAAAAAAATAAAAGAATCAAAACTAAACATCTTAAATCACCAATACGATTCTTTTAAAATGAAACATGATGAATATGTGAATAGCATGCTAGTTCGTTTTAATGATGTGGTAAATGGGTTAGCTGCTTTGGGCGACCCAAGATCTAATGCTCAAATAGTTAAGAAGTTTCTCAGGTCCCTAACACCAAAATGACATATGAAGAGAACTGTGGTTGAGGGACAACATGAACTAAACAAGCTTGACTTCGACGATCTCATAGGATCTCTTCTGACCTATGAGATGTCACTTGAAGAAGAGAAAGAAGAAGCAAGCTCAAGGAAAAAGGTCTTAGCTCTCAAATCCAAGAAGATTAAGAGTGAAGATGAGCCAGAGGAATCTGATGAGGATAATGAAGATTACAATGAGGAGAAGCTGACTCTCCATACAAAAAAGCTCAGAAAATTTATGAAGCTATCCAAGAAGTTGAGAGATTCAAAGAAGAAGGGACCAATTGACAAGTCCAAGATCAAGTGCTATGAGTTCAACAAGCTTGGACACTACAAGAGTGAATGTCCAACCTTGAACAAGAATAACAAGGAGAAAGGCTCCTCGAATTACAAGAAGAAGAATGCACTCAAAGTCACTTGGATAACTCAAGTGATGAAGATAGTGAAGCTAAAGGAAAATCTTCAGAAAAAGAGGAAGAAGCACTGCTGTGTCTCATGTCAAATGATGAGGTATCCTCTCCTTACTTAGATAATAGTGATAGGAGTGATAATGATGAATATGAATGTGAGGATGATGTTATGTTTGACATGCATAAAGAATTTAACATTGTGATGAACAAATATTTTATTTTGAAAAAGATAAATGACAGTCTTGTCCAAGTAAATAATAAGCTGAAGGAAAATAATGTTGATCTTGAAAAGCAAATTTCTGACTTGAATGCTAAAGTGTTAGCAAACAATGATAACTTGGAAAAAACATATTGATACTATTAGTTCCTCGAAACTAGAACTTCTTAATGTTAAAAGCAAATTCGAAATCTTCTTTTATGGTGGGAAAATGCTTGATGTAATGTTGTCCCAACATAAGAGTCCTATAAATAAGAAAGGATTAGGCTTTGACTCCTTTAGTGATCATATGTCTCTAGAAACTACATTTGTAAAAGCTTCACATTCTTTTGATCCAAATCTGCATAGTTCCTCAACTTCTTGTAATTCTTCTTGCATTAATGAAACTAGGATTGTTCTTACTAGCTCTAATGCTAAATGTGAAAACATTGTGAATCTTAAGGCTAAAACTGTCATAGATACTAAGCATGTTTGATGCGAAGTGTGGAGTAAGGTAGATGATGACCACAGGTTATGGGGTTAACCAGGATCGATCTTCTATACAGAATGTTCTTCACTTCAAATTTCACTATTTATAAACCTATGCACACTCCTATCACCGCAAGTATACGGCAATCGTCGAGTACTTTAGGTGTCGATCCACTAGGACACTTTGCTTTCACGCTTCTATTCCAACTCTTCCTCAGCCAAGCCTTCATGGTTATGTGGCTTGACACTAGAGGTTCAAGCCCTAACCG
>LTAE01002382.1:0-10344 GCA_001647135.1 Pontederia paniculata | reverse complement strand
TCAGAACACCCATTTTGCGCTCCCAAAAAGTCAGGGAGCCAGAGAATCTTCAAAAAAGGCAAGTCCAAAAAAGGCAAAATCTCCCTCCTTCGGCTGCATCAATAGAAAAATGGAAAGAATTTCAAACTTCAAATATTCAGGTGATTATATACGAAGATCCTTCTTAAATTAGCTTATATTCCCAAGAATCAATAGTGATGATACCGATCATTCAGAAAATGGAAAATGGAAACAAATCGGTATATATTGTTAACAAAAGAGGTTATTGGGGTAAGCTTTATGGGAACGGGATCAACCTACATAAGTGTACCTTTTTCTATCATCAATGTTCATGTTCGTAAAAATACTATGTTTTCATCAAAGGATAATGCAAGTGTTAGAAGTAGAAATGCTACGTCTAAACATGAACAAAAGAACTATGCTTTCATGTACAAGAGAAACACAAAATCTGCTCATATGCATGCTCTTAAAAGTGGCTATGTACATTTCTACTCATATATCACACCATTGCATATGAACAAGAATTTTGTCAAACCTAGATTTCTACATACAAATAGAATTGCATCTCATTCACATGCTCACACCCGAAATGTTCATGCTTATCATAACTATAGAAAACCTTATGTAAAGAACGTTACATGAATCTATTGTGGTCATCTAGGACATTATAGTTTTGAATGTTGTTAAGAGAGGTCTCTATACTAATTTTAGACAAGTATGAGTTCCTAAGGAAATAATTAAAACTAACACTTCTGGACCCAAAGTATCTTGGGTACCAAAAATATAAATTTTGTGTTATTCTTGTATGGTACCAAAAGGAGCAAAGGAAAATCAACAAAATGGTACCTCGACAATGGTTGTTCAAGTTATATGATCGGGAATGAAGAAAATTTTCTGAGCATAACAAGAACACAAGGTGAAAAAGTCACTTTTGAGGATAACAACCAAGGGAAAATTCTTGGTAAAGGTAATATTGGAAAATTTGGTAATATAGTAATAGAAGATGTATGGTTAGTAGAAAACTTAAAACATAATTTGTTAAGCATTAGTCAACTCTGTGATAAGAATTACATTGCTAAATTTGAACAACATAAATATTTGATATGTGCTGAGAATGAAAAATTTTTGCATATGGGGTTTAGGCATCAAAATATTTATGTGATTGACTTTGATGATATGCCTAATTACAAATGCTTAAATGTTATGCATGATGAAATAAAACTATGGCATAGAAGACTAGGATATTTAAACTATAAGGCTATGCATAAATTAGTAAAACATAATCTTGTTAAAGGTTTGCCCAAAACAAAATATGAGAAAAAATACTATTTGTTCTTCATGTCAATTAGGCAAACAACATAGAGAATCTTTCAAATCAAAAAATGAGATTTCTACTAATAGACCTTTGTAATTGATACATTTTGATTTGTTTGAACCAATTTGTACCACTAGTCTTGGTGGTAAAACATATGTGTATGAGATTGTAGATGATTTTTTTAAATTCACTTGGACTTTGTTTCTTGCACATAAGCATGAAACTTTTGATATGTTTACTTGCTGAAAGAGTTCAAAATGAACTCAATATGAGAATCTTCAAGATTCTGAGTGATTATGGAGGTGAGTTTGAGAACTTAAAATTTAAAGAATTTTATGAGGATAATGAAATTCTTCATCAATTCTCGATTTCAAGAACTCCACAAAAAAATGGAGTTGTTGAGAGTAAGAATATGACTCTAACTAAGATGGCTAGGATACTTAAATACTAATAAAGCCTATAGAGTATATAATAAGAGAACTCTAATAGTTGAGGAATCAATACGTGTCACTTTCTATGAAACTGACAATGTCATTAATCGACTTGAAAAAAGTCAAGATTTTGAGTAAAGACAATAAGGACGATCATGACCTAGATGAGCTGACCCATAAGGAGGAGGATCCTCAACCCATTGAAACCATGGATGCTGATAATGCTATTGTGAACGAGGAAACCCATAAGAAATTGAGATACAAGTAGAATTGCCTCCTATTGAGTATAAAGATTGGAGACCAGTACTCTCACACCCCTTAGACAATATTATTGGTGATATAAATGAAGGTATGAGAACAAGAAATTCATTAAGAAACTTTTGTGCCTTTTCTGTCTTCTTATCTCAAATAGAATCCAAAACTATAGATGATGCTTTAGAGGATCCAAATTGGATAACTGTCATGCATGAGGAGCTGAACAATTTTGAGAGGAATCAAGTTTGACATTTGGTTAAGAGACCTAAGGATCACCTCATAGTTGGAACCAAATGAGTGTTTAGAAACAACTTAGATGAGACTGGAGTTGTTGTGACAAACAAGGCTAGAGTTGTTGCAAAAGGTTATTCTCAAGTTGAAGGAATTGACTTTGATGAGATCTTTGAACCAGTTGCACGTTTGGAAGCAATTCAAATTTTTTTGGCATTTGTTTGCTTCAAAAACTTCAAATTATTTCAAATGGATGTCAAGTCAGCTTTTCAGCTAAATGGGTACATAAATGATGAAGTATATATTGAGCAACCTCCAGATTTTGAGAGCTTAAAACACCTGGATCATGTATTTAAGCTCTCTAAGGCACTATATGGGTTAAAATAAGCTCCTAGAGCTTGGTATGAGAGGTTGAGCTTATTTCTTCTCAAAAATAATTTTTCAAAAGGAAAAATAAACACAACTCTATTCTTGAAACATCTTAGGAAAGATATCTTAGTTGTTCACATATATGTGGATGATATCATTTATGGATCCACAAATTCCTAAATATGTAAAGAATTTGAAACTCTCATGCACAAAGAATTTGAGATGAGTTTAGTAGGAGAGCCTACTTATTTTCTTGGTTTCCAAGTAAAGCAATCAAGGGATGATATTTTCTTAAACAAAGAAAAGTACACAAAGGACTGCTTAAAAGATTTGGAATAGATGATTGCAAGCCCAGTTCCACTCCTATGAGTACTCCCACTAAATATGACATTGTTGAGAAAGACAATAATATAGATCGGAAACTATACAGAGGTATGATCGGGAGTCTCCTATACTTAATTACTTTTAGGCCAGACATCATGTTTAGTGTGTGCCTATGTGCTAGGTTTCAAGCCAATCCTAAGGAATCTCATCAAAGATCCCGAAATTATTTTGATGATCACAAATTGATTAGAAAGCTTAGTGATACTAATGATTTTCAATTTCATATGTGAAGAAGATAGGGTTTTTGCTTTAGTCAATAATAGGTCGTCCAAAGGTTGAGGAACGAACGACCTATGTATAGAGAAGAATAGAGAAAAATCCCAAGTATGGAGAGGTCGTCCTAAGAATTTGAAGACGTCGACCGATGTAAGGAACAATGAGCTAAAGATATGAAGTTAAGTACTGAACGGTCGACCAAAGATTAAGACTGGATGACCGAAGATAGACTTGAGCAGGAAAGGTCTCCCGATGTGTACGAGTGAAGTCAATAAACTTATTGTGTATATTTCTTTCTTTAACTTAGTTTTACTTGCAATTATTCAGTGTTTGCTTCCGCTACGATAATACAATTTAGAGTTAAAAATTTTAATACACCAATTCACCCCCCCTCTTGGTGTCATCTAGTTCCTACAATGAACTTACTCAACCTTCACACCACCATCATCATCATCTAATTTTGTATACCTTCAAGATCCAAATATAGGGGAGGGTGACCTCTCGTGAGCCAATGCTCAGTATGTAAGGATCAATATGGTAAAGAAAGATAAAATAACATATGTTGGATTCTTATAATATAATCTTACAGTATCCTTGAAGCATTTGCACATAAAGGCATATAGCAAGAACACAAAGAATTGCATCAAGGTACAAACATTCAATTACATTGAATAATTTTACTTTTCTTCCAACATTCATTTTTTTAAAATTTGTATCATTCTTTTACTTAGAATAATATTTGTTCTAGACATTCTTTTCTTCGCTTTCATCTTTCTTTCTTTCTTTCTTTCTTTCTTTCTTTCTTTCTTTCTTTCTTTAATTTTCTTTCTTTCATTTTTACTTCTTTGACATTCTTTCTTTCATCTTTCATAGAAGTTATCTTTTAAATTCTTTCATCTTTCATTTTTTTAATCTTGTGAAGAGATTTTCATCTTTTAAGGGAGCATCATGACACTTTTATATATCTTTGTCAATGACTGTACATCACCATGACGACTCCTTTTTTAGGGCAGAATTTTCTTTTGACAGGATTCTTGATTTGTTGCACAGGATGGAGATTGTACAACAAAAATATTGATTGAATAGTTTGTCTTCACCGCCCCAAGATTTTACTGTGTTGCCTTCAACTACAACCCATCTCTCTATCTTTAACTTTTCTTATTTTCTCTCTTAACAATTAGTGCACATGAAGGATCACAACTTTCATCTTTTATCTTGATTATTTTGATCTTCTTATCTTTTCCTTAAGACTTTTATTATCTTTTAAACCTTGGTTTAAGAAGCATAAAATAACATCAACGTAGAATATCATCATCATAACAAGATATCTTATAAAATCAACTTTTGGAAAGACAATCTGTGTCGGTGTGCAACACCACCCGTTTCCATCAGCCATCGATCATTATCCTCTCCTTACTAAACATGATTCATTTTTTTTCCAACGCGGTCCATTTTACTGGTGCATGTCCTCTCCAACTAATTGGCACGATACATTTTATGTTCCAACATGGACTTTTTCATCGATCAATGCTTAATCCATCTAGGTTTTTATTCTCAAACTTAGTTGGCTCGATGGAAAGGACTTACGCCATAGACATGGTCCATGTCTAAGTGACATGGTCTATGTCATGATTTGTGAAGTTCTTCCCGGCTGATCAACGTGGCCCGATGTGATATGGTCCCTGTGGATCTATAGGTGCAACGACGATTGTTCTCGCCATCATAAAATTAAAATCAATTTAGGGTTCAAAAAATAACTAAAACTTATACAGGGAACTTCCGATATGATAATTCTCTTCAAGTTTTCTTACAACAGTAGGACTTTTCATATTCCTTTGTGGAGTTATTTATCTTTGTTGTTTCTCCTACATGCGTCCCTCGATTTGAGGCCAAGAGAGAAAGGGAACACTGAAGACAAACTTTATTTGTCTTACCTTATGGCCCTAGAGAAGAAGAGGGGAGAATGAAGAGGGAGAGGCAGAAGGAGAGATAGGGGCATCGTGACGGCTAGAAAAAAAAATCTATGGTTGCTTAACTTCATGACCTAGGGGTTTATATAGGATAGGCTAGGGCACTAGGAAACTTTAAATAAGATCCTATTTAATCTCCTAATTAAATTAAACTTAGGATTCAATATGTTGGGTGGAACATGGCCATTGTCTGAATTGGACATGGTATGTGTTTCTTCCATTTTTTTCAACTCGGGCTTTACATCATAACCTACTTAAAAATAAATTCGTTTTAAAATTTATAAAGAAGGTAGGGTCTTACCAAAAAGGTGTGAAAACTGTTTTCACATTTCATCCTATATTTCCTTCTCCACTTCTTTCTAACACTTCAAATGGACCAACGCATCAATGGTTAAGACTCCCCTTCTTGCTAAACCTCATATATCCTTTTTGTTGGTGATGTTTTCAACATAACACTATCACTCACTTTGAATGTGTGATCTATTTAGCCTCTATCTACATAACTCTTATGTCAATTTTGTGTTATCCTCATCCTATTTTTTAATCAAGTCCACTTTTCTTGCATACTCTTCCATAATAGCTAGTCCTATAAATTTTCTTTTTTTGACTTCACTTCAACAAGATGGGGAACGACACGGTCCTCCATATAATGCTTCAATGGCGTCATCTTAATAGTTGCATGATAAGTATTATTATAATCAAATTATATCAATGATAAATGATTATCCTAATTTCCATGCAAATCCAACGCACATGCTCGTAATATACCTTCTAAAATCTATATTGTTCGTTCAAACTATCCATCAGTTTGAGGGTGAAATATTGTGCTATAATCCAGCCTTGTCCAAAAAGCCTCCTGTAAGCTCTTCTAGAATTTTAATGTAAATGAGGGTCCCTATCTGATACAATGGATAATGAGACATGAAATCTAATGATTTTGTTGATATCTAACTCCTTGATATTTTTCATTGATTGCATCATCTTCATCGGTAGAAAATGTGCTGACTTTGTTAACCTATCCACTACCATCCAAATTGCATTTGTCCACCTTTGTTCGTGGTAGGATTGTGACGAAGTCCATTGTAATATGCTCTCACTTTGATTCAAAAACAAGAAGAAGTTGGAGAGACCCCTATGTTCTTTTATGTTCGACACTCTATGCATTTGGATGCATATGTGGCTACTTCCCTCTTCATATCATTCCACTTGAAGCTTCAGTGTAAATCTTTATACATTTGGTACTACTTGGATGAATGACAAACTCAAACTTGTGGCACTCATATAGTACTTCTCTCCACAACTTCTTGTCGTTTGGAACCCAAAAATGTCCTTTGAATATGATTCTATCGTCTTATGAAAGCTCGAATTCTATAATTTTCTTTTGGCATAATTTTACCATGCAATTGTGCTCCTCTATATCTTCTTGCTGAATCCTTAGTATCGTGTCCACCAAATCCACTTGGATCCCCAGATAACAACGCTCCTTTTGGTAGGCTTTGGATTCCACTGAACTATATCACTAACCATGTTCAATTTTCTTACACTTATGCATGATAGTTTGCTTTCCATTTTCTATTTAAAGCATCAAAAATCAATATTTGCTTTATCAGGATGATAATTAAATAACAAATTGATAATTCTTTAGAATTCCAACCATCTTCTCTATCGATAAAAAATTCAAGTGTCTCTGTGAAAAGACGTACTTCAGACTTTTCCGGCCAGTGAAGACTTCAAACTTTTCTTTGTATAGGTAGTGTCTTCTTATTTTTAAGGCAAATGCAATAGCTGCTAGCTCTAGATTGTCGGTTGGATAATTTACCTCATGTTTCTTCGGTTGCCTTAAAGCATAAGCCACCACTTCCCCATGTTGCCTCAACACACACCAAGGACCTGTACCACATGCATTTGAGTAAGTCTCCACTTCAAGTTGGAATAGTAAGTATCAACATTGTAATTTATTTGGTCTTTAATTCTTGGAAATTCTCTTCATAATTCTAGGACCAAATGAAATTTGTAGCCTTCTTAGTTAGGTTCATCAATGGATATGGGATCTTTGAAATTTTTTTGATGAACCTCTTGTAATACCGTGTTAGTTCCAAGAAACTTCTAATCTCTAATACATTCTTTGGTGTTGGGTCCATAGAGATTCTTGCCGTTGAGACTATATGACTCGGAAACATAATTTTGTCAAGTCAAAATTCACAATTGGAGAACTTTATAAAGAGTTAATTTTGTCTCAGAGTCTCCAACAATTTTTTTATATTTTCTCGATGTTGCTCCTGGCTTGAGGAATAGATTAGTATATCATATGCAAATACGATAAAAAATTCATTGAGATACGATATGAATATTATATTCATGAGATCTATGAATATTGTAGGTGCATTGTTAGCCCAAATGACATCACAAGGAACTCATAATGATTATACTTGGATCGTAAAGCGGTCTTTAATATGTTCTCCTTGGCGACTCAGAGTCATAACTACTTCTTAAATTGATCTTAGAGAAGACCGAGGCTTGGGAGAGCTGATCGAAAAGATCGTCAATGGATACTTGTTTTTCATAGTAATCTTTTTTAGCATCCTATAATCAATGTAGAGTCGAATGGATCCATCATTCTTTTACATGAATAGGATCATAGCACCCTAATGTGAGACACTTGGTCAGATGAAATGCATGTCTAGTAATTCTTGAATCAACATTTTCGCTCTTGCATGTCGGTTGGTGCCACTCGGTAATGAGTTTTAAAAATGAGTGTTGTCCTTAGAATAAGGTCAATATGGAAATCGATCTCTAGTTCTAGTGATAATCCTAAAACGTTTGTCGGAAACACATTAGAAAATTCTCCTACCACCTTTATCTATCGTATATCTTTAATGGGCGAATCCATTTTGGTTACACTGACTAGGTACTTTATACCATTTCTCCAGCATCCTTTGTACTTTCATTGCTAACACTGATACTTTTAATTCCTTAGAAAGAATGCCTCGATTGGTGGCTTATGGTCCGTCGTGTACACCAATCTTGATATTTTTCTATCTACAAATCATATAGGCATTATGGTAGGACAACTATTCCATGCTTAGAATAACATCATAGTCCCTTATGGGGATGATAATTAGATCCGTGGAGAAATTCATCCCTTTCATCTCTTACTGTTACTCTAGGGATGTCTTGCATATTGTATATGATACCTAAAGGAGTTGAAATATCCAATGGGTGGTTTGTCTCTTGAACACTTAGTTTCAACATAAGGGCAAAACTCTTATAATTGAAAGAATGAGTAGCGCTAGAGTCAAATAGAACATTACTAAAGAGGTCAGCCATGAGAAGAGTGCTTTGGATGACCTTCTCATTGCAGTGATCTATGTCAGCTTGTATATTGTAAACTTTGCTCATCCTATCTTTAACTTTCGTTCTTTTCTCCCTTTATAATCAATACACATGAAGATCCACAAACCTTTCATTTTTTTATCTTAATTATTTTGATCCACTTATCTTTTCCCTACATTTTAATATCTTTTAAACCTTGGTTTAACAAGCATAAAATAACATCAACATAGAAAGACATCTTATAAAATCAATCTTTTGAAAAATAATCTGTGTTGGTTTGCAATACGACTCATTTTTGTCATGCATCGGTCATCATCATCTCCATGCTGAACTTAGTATGTTTCTAGTTCCAACACGGTTCATTTTGCTGGTCATTGGCCTCTCCTTCGTTGATTGACCTGATGTATCTTACATTCCAACATGGACCTTTTGATCGATCGATCCTTAATCTATCTAGACTTTATATTGTCGAATATAATTTGACTCGATGGAACACCCCTTACATTGTAGTCATAGTTTTCATCTGGGGGACATGGTCTATGCCATTATTTGTGTGGTTCTTCCAGACTTATTGGTGCGGCCTTGTCTTGTCTGGGTTGACACGACCCGTGTTGAACTACAAATGTAGTGGTGATTGTTCTCGCTATCATAAAATTAAAATTAATTTAGGGTTCAAACAATAACTAAAACTTCTATAAGAAACTTTCTCTATTATAAGGATACTTCTACATCATTAGATTCACATTCTTTAACATCTAAAATCAATAAAACCTTGGCAATAGAGAAACACGATTCTCTAAGACCATGGATAAAACTTTAAGATAGGTAAACAGATAAAGATCAATCTACTACTAACATTGAAGGTCCCCTCACATGCTTTCTTGAAGATACTTAATCCTTTTCATGTTCCCTCACAACATTAGGCCTCTTCATGTTCCTCTATAGAGTTATTTTTCTTTGTTGCTTCTCCTATATGCATCCCCCAATTTGAGGCCAATCGAAAAAGAGGACAATGAAGACAAACTTTATTTGTCTTACCTGAAGGAAGAGCGAGAGGGAGAAGGGGAGAGAGACAAAGGGGTTTCGTGTGAATTGGAAGAAAAAAATAATAATCTCTAGTGGCTTAACTTCATGATCTAGGAATTTATATAGGGTAGTCTAGGACTTCAAAATTTTTAAAAGAAATCAGCATCTTTCTTCCCAATGAGCCCATTTATCTTGATTTGGAAGACGGGCGGGTTCGAAAGGCTATTTCACGGAATAACACTCGTATATATTGAGTTAATCTTCTAACTAAATTAAATTTACGATTCGAACTGTTGGATGAAATACGATATGCGTCTTAATTGGACACTGTTCTTTTTTTCCAACTCAGGCCTTACACATAAATTTTATCCATTTTTTTCATCGCATACTTAATTGATTTCTCGTTATAATCAATAAGTTCGGGACAATAAGGTCTGCAAATATGTGCATATGTTATTCACATTCCTCCTAACCTGCCTAAATGAATACTACATGTCCCCACATTTATCTCTATTTTAATTATTGAGTACATATGGATAATGTAATATCTGCCCTAAAAATAAAAGAAAAATATAAAAAGAAAAATAAAAAGGAAAAGAAAAGAAAGTGGGCTCAGCCACTTGGCAACACCCTATTGGACCTCCCATTCCACTCACTCTCTCCCCCTCTTGCTATATAAGCTCAAAACTCAGAATTTTACCCTCTTTCCTCCCCCATTTCTCTCTCACCAACATTGGAAAATCAGCCCTAAGAGCAAATCCGAAAATTGACGGACACTACAAGAATTCAGCCATTTAGCGGCCAAATTTAGCGG
>LTAE01002381.1:0-44481 GCA_001647135.1 Pontederia paniculata | reverse complement strand
CTCCACTTATTCTCATATGACCTCCTCCTCCTGAAGCTGGTCGACCGCTTATATCCTTAGGACACCCACTGCACACATATGGTTCTTCATGATATGTATTACGTGTGCAGTGGTCGTCCATTCCTTCAGCTCAGGTCGATCGCAGTACTTAACTTGTCTATATCCTGTTATAGAAATCAGCTCAAACAAGTTCATCAGTGCAGACTAAGTTCACTTACAAATTTGTGATCATTCAAAATATTCTCGGGATCCTAGATTCAACAATGACGACGCACCGCGTAGGAAGAACGGACACGACCGGAAATACGGCGCATGTCCTAAGAGGTTTATGCTATAAAAGATGCAAAAGGGACCGTGTCTTCACTCGACACAGTCCACACCGTCTCGTCGAAGCGGCGTGTTCGACTATTGCTACCAGTATCAAACACGGATCGTGTCCTGTCTAACACGGCCCGTGTGGACGCTGCTGAAATGATGAAATAATTATTTTAAATATTATTTAAGGATTAATTATGTGGACAAGATAAAGTATCACAATACTTCACCTAAATTAAATGTTGAGGTTGCCATATATCGTTAAAGTTTTGGGAGAGCAGTGATATTTAAGATAGGACGAGTAGGACAGGTGCCATCTAGTTCCTGTTGCTTGGCTTCTCCCTGCCTTGCAACGAAAGGATTTTCTCGAGCATCTTATGTTGGTCATGGCTTGTGCACCCCCATTGACCTATGGCGAGACCTCCAAGACTCATGAGCAATTCAAAGTCACCGAAGCAACAATCAAAGTTATTTCAAAGGCTCTAATGTGATAAGTAAAAAATAATAAAGATAACCACTTGGTTTAAATACTGCATTGACATATTACATTAGAGGAATTAGGGCTATTGATGATGGTCATTGATTGATGTTTACTAATGATGATTGAAGATGAGGAATTAAAAATGAAGTATGAAAAGTAAGATGATTAACGATGATGATGATGTAGAGTGATTGATGTTTGGCCGTAGCCATAGTTCACTCTTTATGTAAAATATGATCAAAGTGATTGATGTTTGGCATAGTCATAGCTCACTCTTGATGCAAAATTATGAAAGATGTTAAGTTAAAGACGTTATGCGAAGATGTTAAGTTAAAGATGAAAGAATGAAGATTATGTTATGCTAAGATGCTAGTCTAAGAGGAAAGAAAGTATGTTAAGATTCAAGGAAGTAAAGTTAAAAGATGACGCATGATGCATGAAAGTATAAGATAATGATCAAGATGATGGAAGATATAGAATGAAGATTATGTTATGCTAAGATGCTAGTCTAAGAGGAAAGAAAGTATGTTAAGATTCAAGGAAGTAAAGTTAAAAGATGACGCATGATGCATGAAAGTATAAGATAATGATCAAGATGATGGAAGATAAGTAAGGAATGAAAGAAAGCTAAGTATTGAAAATGAATAATTGTTCTTTTGATTATATCATTAGCTTATTCCTACATTTATTTATCATGTCATGATTATCTATTGATTGTCTTACATATTGAGTTTCATAGCTCATGAATATTTCTCTTCCATGTATTGGATCCTGCAGATGAGTAGTCTGATGTTGGTGGTGCATGCGGCGATTGATGCTCGTGGTGGCTGACTTTGCACATGTCTAGTGATCGTTAGTGTCTCTCCTTTCAGTCTTTCCTATTGAGTTGTTCTAGTTACACTTTTGAGATATTTATTGATGTAAGACTTCCGCATATTTTTCTTTATGTTATAGAAAGAGTTTTGAACTCCTTAAAGTTTTTAGCTATTCCGCATTTTAGTTGACCAAGTCTTGTCATTCAACCTCTAAGTCAAGATTATGTATGATGTCGTAGCGTTCCCAGAGGACATTTTGCCACATGGCAGGGTGGTCTTCTGGGGGTGTTATAGTTAAGGTATTAGATTCTAACGTCGGGACCCTTTTGGCATCCCATTGTATTAGAGGATCATGTGCAAAGCATCACGAGTAGTCGCAGCACCAACCAGAAGTAAGTTTTCCTTGTAAGGCATAAAATTGACTTATTGACATGATTATTTTATGATATAAGTATATAGATGGCTCTTAGACATGTTGTTAACCGTCAAGTTAGATCTACCCAAGATCGGGAAGAAGAACTTTCATCTCCTATATAATGTTTAGGAGGAATATGACCTCGAGGAAAGTTAGAACTCTTAGACGAAATGTCTATAAGTTAATAAATGAGCTCAAGAGACTAGGCGATGATTTTAATGCTTAGCATATGATGAAGTTTAACTTAAATTATTGTCTCATTGATTTTAGAGATCTCATGAGAAGAAAGAATTTTATTGCCCCACATTATGAATCTCTGGTGAAGTTGAAATGAAATAATGATAAGTTAGATTAAGAAAAGAAAGTCAATGATATCACACTACAACATGTTAATGGTGAAAAAATTAATAGTTTCCAGTAAATAGGAATGATCAATGATTGTTGATGCGACCTAAAGAGAAATTATTTAGAATGAGTAAGCAAAGCATAGCTAGAGTCATTGTGATGTCTTATTGCATTCGGGTGCTACACACTCACTTATATTTAGTGACTAGGTCACTATGTTGGACTCACCCTTACCCAACATGAAATCACCACACTCATGGGTACCATCCATGTCATGAAGTACATCCCTAGTGGAGAGTAAGGACTATTCAGTAGATCTGATAGTTATCCTACGAAGGAGTATGATGTCATCTTGGGTATGGACTGATTGTCCTACCATGATGTTGTACTCCTATGCAAGAAGAAGAAGGTGGTCATCAGATCTCACGGCAAGCGGCAAGCAACGATGAGAGGAAGGACCACGAACGACAAAAAGATGCTGATAACGATAATGTAATCACAACAGCTGTTGGAGAGTGTCACCAGCACTGAGCCTAAGGAGAAGGGCCCACAACAGTTGGATGTCATCAGAGAATACATGGATGTCTTTCCAGAAGACATATCTGGCTTACCATCACAAAGAGAAGTGGACTTCAAGATAGAGTTGTTACCAGGCACAACTCCAATCTCAAAGACACCGTACAGGATGGCACCTACAGAGATGCATGAGTGAAGAAGCAACTACAAGAGCTCCTGGACAAGGGTTTCACCAGACGGAGTGTCTCACCTTAGGGTGCTTCGGCCTTGTTCGTGAAGAAGAAGGATGACACTCTCAGGTTGTGCATTGACTATAGGATGCTCAATAAGGTCACAATCAAGAACAAGTATCCTCTACCAAGGATTGATGACCTTTTCGATCAACTCTCCAAGGCTGTAGTATTTTCAAAGATCGATCTGAGGAGCGACTATCATTAACTAAAGGTTGCAAAAGAGGATGGGCCCAAGACTGCATTCAGATCCAGATACGGGCATTATGAATTTATGGTGATGCCTTTTGGATTGACGAACGCACCTGTCACGTTCATGGATCTAATGAACAGGGTGTTTAGGCCCTACTTGGATCAATTTGTCATTGTCTTTGTAGATGACATCTTGATCTACTCATCGAGCCCGAATGAACACAAAGAGCATCTAATGATCGTATTGGGGACTTTGCGACAACACCAGTTGTATGCAAAACTATCTAAATGTGAGTTCTAGTTGGACCAAATTATGTTCCTCGAGCACATTGTGTCAAAGCAAGGGATAACGGTGGATCCGGCGAAAGTTGAAGATGTCTCCAATTGGTCACCACCAAGAAATGACGGAGAGATCCGCAGCTTCTTGAGACTAGCAAAATACTACAAACGATTTATCAAAGTCTTCTCAAGATCGCATTGCCTTTGACAAACTTGACCAAGAAAGGGATAAAGTTTGTTTGGTCCCAAAAGTGCGAGCAGAGCTTCCAAGAGTTGAAAATCTTACTAACGACTGCACCAGTACTCACCATCCCTTCGGGAAGTGGTGGATATGTGGTGTATAGCGATGCTTGTGGCACAGGTCTTGGCTGCGTACTCATGCAGCATGGTAAGGTTGCGGCATATGCTTCTAGGCAACTCAAGAAGGATGAAGTTAATTATCCCACAAACGACCTGGAGTTGGCAGCAGTGGTTTTCGCCCTAAAGATATGGAGGCACTACCTATATGGCGGAAATTTTAAGGTCTATACAGATCACAAGAGTCTGAAGTATATTTTCATGCAAAAAGACCTCAACATGAGACAACGTAAATGGATTGAATGTCTGGCAGACTACAAGATCACAATTGGATATCATCCAAGGAAAGCCAACTCAGTCGCTGATGCTTTAAGCAAGAAGTGGGAAGGAGAACTTGTCATCACGAGGGTACACAAGTGGAATCAGTTGAAGGATATAATCATGTGGAACCCAAGACCTAGCTGAACCAAAGCTACACTAATGATTCATCAAGTACAATCAGACCTGGTGAACAAAATTATCATTGTCCAAGCAGCTGATCCAAAGTTCGATCACATGTGCAAGAGGTGCAATCATGAAGCTCGAGATTTCATCATGTCCGTGGATGGAGGAATCAGATACAGAGGTTGCCTATGGGTTCCCATTGATGCATCACTTAGGAGGGAAGTGTTGAATGAAGGTCACAAGTTAGAGTTTGAAATCCACCCAGGGAGCACTAAGATGTACAAAGATTTGCAAACGACCTACTGGTGGAACAACATGAAGAAATAAATTGCTGAGTATATCTACAGATGCATCGTCTGTCAGCAAATTAAAATCGAATACCAGAGGCTTTATGGTATGCTCAAGCCTTTGAGCATCCCGGAGTGGAAGTGAGAACACATAGCCATGGAATTTGTGACCAGCCTGCCCAAATGCAAGAGAGGTAATGACACAATCTGGATAGTTGTGGACAAACTCACTAAGTCTGCACACTTCATTCCCATAAAATGGAAACAATCAGTGAAGAGACTGATGGACTTGTATGTCAAGGAAGTCATCAGATTGCATGAGATCCCAATGACCATAGTGTTTGACAGAGATCCCAAGTTTACTGCCAGAGTCTATAAGTGTTTCCAAGATGCCCTTGGGGCCAGAGTGAACTTCATCACAACATCCCATCCACAGACTGATGGACAATCAGAGAGGATAATCCAGACACTGGAGGACATGCTTAGAGCATGTGCACTTGATAGGCATTGCAGCTGGGATGATCACCTGTCATTAATCGAGTTCTCCTACAACAACAACTACCACTCCAGCATCGGCATGGCCCCGTATGAAGCTATGTATGGAAGACCCTATCAATTGCCAGCATGTTGGAGTGAGGTAGGTGAGAGGAAGCTGATGCGCCCAGAGATAATACAAGAATATACTGATCTGGTGGATCTTATCGGGAAAAGAATGAAGGCTGCGCAAAGCAGACAAAAGACCTATGCCGACAAAGGACGTCGAGAGCAAATTTTTCAAGTGGGAGACAAAGTGATGTTGAAGGCCTCTCTAATAAAAGGTGTCATGAGATTCAGTAAACGAGGTAAACTTAGCCCTCGTTATGTAGGTCCCTTCGAGGTGTTGGGGCTAATTGGAGAAGCAGTATGTCGACTAGCACTACCTCGAGCGAGTGCATAACATTTTCCACGTCTCCATGCTTCGGAAATACCAGCACGATGACGCCAAAGTCATCAGGATGGAATAGCCCAACCTAAAAGAAGATCTCACCTACGAGGAACAACCTGTGAAGATCCTATAGCGCCGCCTACAACGTAAGGGAATAAGAAGGTGACACTGGTCAAAGTGGCGTGGAGCCCGCATCGAGATAGTGAAGCGATGTGGAAGCTGCAATCCGAGATGCGCAAGGAATTCCCAGCTTTATTTGGTAAGCCTCTAACATCGTCCTGAATTCGAGGACGAATTCTTTTTTTAAGAGGTTTATTATGTAACACTACTAACCAACACATCTCGTGTTGGCACAACATGGTCAGTGTTGGGATAGACCAAGCCTATTTTGGAGACTACCGAGGGGCAGTCCGAGTTTAATTAAAATAATAATATTTCAATCTATTTAATTCTGAGATTTAAATTTAAATAAGTTAAAATCTGAGAATTAATTAGATAAGATTGTTTAGTTTAAATTTCATAATTTAAATTTAAATTAGAATTAGAATTTAGATAGGAAACCATAATCCCAAGACCTATAAATAAGACCTTATAGAGGGCCTCACAATTTTACTCTATCTCTCCCAAAGCCTAGTCGCCAAATTCTCTCTCTCTCTCTCTCTCTCTCTCTCTCTCTCCCTTCTCTCATCCTAGAACTATGCCAAAATATTTAGGAGAATGTGAAGGAGATCAGGAGCAGTAGAGGAGATCAAGAGGATGTTGTTAAAGACTGAAGAATAACCCTACAAGATTTGATATGTAAATATGTGAATCCCAATAGATAAGTTGTCATGATATTTAAATTGCATGTTAGGATTCATGCTAGATATGATAGCTAAGATGTTTAATTAAGTTATTTGACCCATGTGCAAATGCCTAGATGAATAAAATATATTGCATGCTAGGCTTATACTAGAAGATGATGATTTGATATTATTATTAGGCTGTTAAAAATATGATTAAATTGCCAGATAAATGATCAGTCCAGCCGTAAATCAATTAGAGTTTTCTCTGTAATATTTTAATGATCTTAAGAAAATGGCAACTGAACACGGACTGCGTCAACCCAGACACGACATGCGTCCGTCGAGTTGAAGTCGTAGTATCAGCATGATCTCTGATGCGTCGTGTCGACGGTGGATATAGACCATGTCCACCAAGGGCATGACCATGACTCAAACGAAGAAACCCTAACGCCGCCATTTTTATAGAACACGACCTCAAAGATCGAACACTGCCTACGTCACCGTGACACATAGCACGTGTCCGGATTAAAAGAAATAAATAAAGATAGATATGATGAACACGACCCGCATTGAACCGGACATGGTCTGTGTTAGCCTATGAAGATTAATAGTAACCTTAACCTTACGATCATGAAAACAGACTGAGTTGATGACATTGTCGCGATGCCAAAATGCGTTGATTATATAATAAGAAATGACGACGCACCGCATCGAAAGAACGAACACGGCCGAAAACATGACGCGTGTCCCAAGAGATTTATGCTAATATGAAGAAGATAATGAAAAGATGTGAAACAGACTGTGTCTTCACCCGACACAGCTTGCGTCGTCTTGTCGAAGCGACATGTTCGACTATTGCTACTAGTATTGAACATGGATCATTCCGTGTCCGACACGGTCCGTGTCCACGTTGTTGGAATGACGAAATTATTATTTTAAATGTTGTTTAAGGGTTAATTATGTGGACAAGATAAAGAGTCACCATGCTTCAACTAAATTAAATGTTGAGGTCGCCATATATCGTTAAAGTTTTGAGAGCGTAGTGATGATTAAGATAAGATGGGTAGGGCAACTGCCACCCAGTTCATGTTACTTGGCTTCTCTCCGCCCTGCATCGAAATGATTTCTCGAGCATCTTTATTAGTCATGACTTGTGCACCCCCATTGACCTATGGCGAGACTACCAAGGCTCATGAGCAATTCAAAGTCACCATAGCAACCCTCAAAGTCATTTCAAAAGCACTAATAAGATAAGTCAAAGATAATAAAGATAACCACTTGATCTAAATACTATATTGGCATATTGCATTAGAGGAATTATGGCTATTGATGATGATCATTGATTGATGTTTACTAATGATGATTGAAGATGAGGAATTAAAGATGAAGTATGAAAAGTAAGATGATTAATGATGATGATGTAGAGTGATTGATGTTTGGCCATAATCATAGTTCACTTTTTATGTAAAGTATGCTCAGAGTGATTGAAGTTTGGCCATAGTCATAGCTCACTCTTGATGCAAAATTATGAAAGATGTTAAGTCAAAAATGTTATGCGAAGATGTTAAGTTAAAGATGAAAGAATGAAGATTATGTTATGCTAAGATGCTAGTCTAAGAGGAAAGAATGTATGCTAAGATTGAAGAAAGTAAAGTTAAAAGATGATGCATGATACATGAAATTATAAGATGATGGAAGATAAGTAAGGAATGAAAGAAAGCTAATTATTGAAAATGAATAATTGATTTTTTTATTATATAATTAGTTTATCTTGTATTTATTTATCATGGCATGCTTATCTATTGATTGTCTTACATATTGAACTTCATAGCTCATGGATATTTTTTTCTTGTATTAGATCATGCATGTGAATAGTCGCAGTACAGGATGTTGGTGGTGCATGAGGCGATTGATGCACGTGGTTGCTGATTTTGCACATGTCTAATGATCCTTAGTGTCTCTCCTTTCAATCTTTCCTGTTAAGTTGTTCTAGTTAGACTTTTTGAGACATTTATTAATGTAAGACTTCCGTATATTTTTCTTTAGGTTATAGAAAGAGTTTTGAACTCCTTAAAATTTTTATCTATTTCTTATTTTAGTTGATCAAGTCTTGTCAGTGAACTTCTAAGTCAAGATTATGTATGATGTCGTAGTGCTCCCAGGAGAACACTCTGCTACGTGGATGAGTGGTCTTTTGAGGACGTTACATGAGTATTGTAGGGGTAGTTTGGTTTAACGTAATTATAAATTCGAAATGTAAATGGTTGTATTTGGAAATTCTAATAGGATTTGTGTTTATAGGAGTTATATTTCCTTTGTTTGAAAAGATGTAAATGAAATTCTGAAAAATGAATTATATTGTTTGGTTGATATTTGAAATGTGATGTAAATGATTAGTTAGAATTTGATATTATTTGATTAAAATTAAGAATTTGATGTAAGTGTTTATTAGAATAAAATATTTTTTATTAATAATAAAATAATTATTTATTATATGGATATCTTCTAATAATATATATATTTAAATTACTAAAATAATTTATCTATTTAAATTATTTAATTATCTATCAATATATTTTTTTAATACAAATTGTTTAGATTTTTTAATAAATATTCCATTTTACTAATATATTGTCATTTTCAAATAACTTTACTTTAATAATTATTTTAAAATTGATATTTTATTTTAATATTTTTTTTATTTTCTATTTATCTTTGTTATTCATTTTCGAGCATAATTCCTAAAGTAATGAATAAATATTTATTATGATTATTAACTTTCTTTTTAATATGCTTAAAATTTTATTTTATATAAAAATTATATTAAAAGAGTAAGGTGTTGACTAAAATTTTGGTCCATATCGGCAATAAAAAAAGTGCTTATATTACTTTATTCATTTAATTTATAACTGTTATATTTTTTATTTTTAAATTTGTTATTTTTAGTTCATTAATATCTATACTTTTATTTACATTTTATTGTTTATTTTCATTTATTTATTACTATTTTTTAAGTTTGCAATGCTAATTTAGTATATTTACTTTTACATTTTCTAATTTAATCCAAAATCTAACTTCCTCTCTCCTAATTAATCCTGTGGAACCCACAACCTCACCGTCTCTCAAAGTGTCTCCTACAATTGCCTTTCACCTGTAGAATCCGAAAATGATTTTACAGTAACTCAAAAGTTTTGACACTTGAAAATTAATTTTGGAGTAAAGACATTTACATATAATAACTTTTACGGCTAATCAAATATTTACAGTAAAGATTATATATAATATCGTAGTGTTCATGGAAGAACATTCTACTATGTAGATGAGTAATCTTTTGAGAACGTTACATAAGTAATATAAAAAAAAGAAAATATCGAAAATAAAAGATACATAAGTTATCATTGTACGTTTTCCATAGATAGTAATAGGAAAAAAATTGGTGAAAAGATATTTTGATAATTAGACTGACTTTTGATGAATACGTTAATTGATTTACTTTTTATCCTTTATGTGATAAAAAAGCTACGTGGATGCTTATAGTTATTATAAACGCTGAATTCATTTTAAAAAATAAGTAATTTTATATTTGGATAAAAAAAATTGATGATAACATGCTCGTTAAGAAAAATATCGATAAGTTTTTAAAATTCATTTGACCATGATTTACTTGAAACTAATAATTTAAACGTCTTAATGATAATTCTAAAAAAATAACTTAATAATTTAACTTAATATATTTTATATTATTTATTAGATTTCTTAATTTATTAAAAATTATAATATTTCATTTTTTATTAATTTATTTTATATTTATAAAAAAATAGGAGAGATGGAGAGAAGATAAAACTAGAAAATCAGAAAGGAAAAAATATTACATGAAGATAATGTTATAAAAGAATGGGAGTAAAAAAATTAATAGACATAATTAATATTATGAGTTAATAGTCATACAAAAATAAACTTGATTCCCCTACTTAATTTGTGAAACTTATAAGTTATATAATAACAACTTATAATTGCAATTATTTCCATCAAACATCGAGATCTTTCAACTTAATTTATAATTAATTTTGATCTATTTATAAACTTGACTAAAAATCATATCAGCAAATAATTAGCTGTATTTTGGAATTACTATACCTTGATATTCAATCATCTGTATTTAGTATTAATGTTACAGCGAAAAGGGCCCCCCACTATTCATGTTTTGGGCCGAGTACAGTCCACATTTTGGGCTCCGTGTGAAGCCCATGGCAGGAATTTTTTTTCATAATTACATAATTAGAATATCTCAGCAATTAAAGAAATGATGTAATCGTTCCATCTTGCTATGTCAACTTTTCCAATTATTTGGACAATTAAAACGATGCACCTACTCGATCATTTATGTGTGTTGGGTTGTTTTTAACAATTTATTGATTTAATATCACGTGTATAATCAAGAAGTGTGAAATGTGTACATAGTGCTTCTATTTAATTTATCCACTGATCCAAAACATTCATAGCAATCAGAATTTTTTTCTTTTGAAGTTTTCTACATTCGAGAAATTAAAATTTATTCGATAAAGATGAGTGTAATAAAGTATATTATTGGGTCGGTCAATAGGGTAGCAAGTTCGGTTGTGGAGAAGTGGCAAAGTAGTTCTTGAGTCTATTTGGTAAGACTTTGAGGTTGTCCATACAACAAGATCAGGATCTGTTTGACAATCAGAATATGCCAAGGACTTAAGCTCGAACTGATTCTGCTTAAATTTTCATTGACTTTCTCAAACTATATGACATTTGGTAAAATCAATGCAGGATTTCGAGATAAAAATTTGAGATCACGTGATCTAGATTTTTATCATATGTTCATATAAGAAACAAGATCAATTTATTTCTTTTACTTTTATTTTCATCAAATATATGTTCATATAAGAAACAAGATCAATTTATTTTATTTTACTTTTTCTATCCCTCTTCTCTATTCTCTCTCATCCCTCTTTTCTTATTTATTTTTTTCTTTAATCACCTTTTAACATTAAATTAATTTTAAACTTTTAATTTTATATAAAAAATCTTACTTTTATGCTAATCTAATGATACTAGTCTATTAACCCCGTGCAATGAATGAATATTATAAAAAAATAATATAAATATTTGACTTATACCAAATTAATTATCATAACATATAATTTAAATCTTAACATAAAGCATTCATTTTGTATGAAATAAATAAATAGTTAACTTGTCTCATTTTATATCTCAAGTCAATAATCCTATCAAAAAAATAAAGAAAAGAATAAATATTTATTGAATAGAATAAAAAATAACAAGCATAACTATCATAATTCAAATATTCAAATTTGTTCAGTAAAACTTAATATCAAAACAAAAAATAACAAAATATAAGTTAAAATAAAATTTGAATATTGAGATTTATTATTTTGAAAGCCAATTTATTCTCTCCTTTGTTTAATAACTTAAATTCAAATGTAAAATTTTATAAATTACAATGATAATTAAAACGATTTACGCAAATAAAATATAAAGATGTCTAATTGAGATATAAATAAACATGTTGCACCAAAATATTCAATAATGAATAAATTTTTATTATTATTTTTCTCACTTAGAAGTATAAATTACTTAATTATGTAAGAATAAGTTAATAATGACTTTAACTCAAACACTATATAATAATAAAAATATAGCTAAATAAATATCTAATGTAATTCTATGAAATTATATATATAAACTTATTATTTCACATCAAATAATTATGTATATTAGGATTTTATAGATACATCATTTTATTTTTAGAAAACCAAACAATATAATAAACTATAATTTAATATTTTGCTTCAGTTTGTACTAATTTAAACAAATAAGTATTATCTAATAAATCATAATTTCAAAAATAATTGTAAATCTAAATTTAACTTCTTCTTAGATTTACTTGAAAATAATTATTATATCTTTGGTTTTTAAATTTATTTATTAATTGTTAATGTACTCTTTATTTTGAATTATAAATTTTAGTATTTTTTATTTACTCCAGTTAGGTATTTTTAACAATAACAATTATTTTCTTTTTTTTATCTCCATCGATTTCTTTAATAATTTATTTGAGTTAGGACTTATCGTGAAGGTAGGTTCGCGAGCAATCATCATACGAAAACTACTACTTCGTTCGGCGGAACCACTAGCGCTTATTACGGGAGATCCAGGAAGCTCGGCTAAGTTCGCTTCTAACGAAGCCCAAACGTGTCTTTGAACGATCAAATGCTCTAATGCTGCTGACTTGAAATCAGACGAAGCATTTAAACAATTATTACTCTAGGATTAAAATTTTGATTTTTCTTAATTTATTTTAGTCAGAACCCTTAAAAATTACAATTAATTACTTATTTTTTTATTTTTCTTATGGGGAAATATTAATAAATTAAAATTTTAATCTTTTTAGTAATTTACTTGACACCTCCTTTTAAACAACTATTAGCTTTTCTAATAGTTTAGAGTTAGAATTTTAATTTTTCTTTCGTTGGGACTCTTAAAAATAATAATTATTTTATTATTTTTTATAAATTATTTACATTAATTTATAATTAGTAATTAATAATTATTATTTATTTACCTTTTTGAAATATTTTTTTGGTGTGACATGTGAAACAATATATTATACATGCATACATACATACATACATACATATATATATATATATATATATATATATATATATATATATATATTACTCACTTTTTTCACGGTAAAATAATATGATATATTAGGCTTTTATAAATATATTTGATTATAATTATTTAGATTTTGATGAGTCCTAAATTAGTCATATTTTTCACTGCATATTTATTAGAATTTTCATGCATTTTGTAGACATATGCATCATTTTACTCTTAATTTCACTTCATTTTGATTTGTTAGAGTTAGAGTATACATAACTGATATTTTTATGTGCCCAAGGCAGTTGGCAGCAAGAAATGCCATAAAAATCTAGGGTCAAAACATGGTGAAATGACTAGGAATCAACAAACCAACATCAATCACGTCTGTGACAGATTTGTCATTGTCGTGACATCAAGGAAGAGGATTTTGAAGCTTCGGTCATGGCCGTGACATATTTGTCACGGGTCGTGATATCAAAAAATAATTCAAAGCTTCGGTCACGATCATGACTATTTTATCATAGGCCGTGACGTCTTGGTACAAAATACAAGTGTTCGGTTACGAGTGTGATAATCAACTCACGGTTCATGACGCATGAAGATAAATGCAATCATTCGGTCGCAGTCGTGACAGTCAACTCACGGGTCGTGACATATATATGCCAAAGATCATCGATCGGTCACTGTCGTGATTCCCATATCACGGGTCGTGACATATTTATAGTACACAAAATTATAGTTCAATCACGACATTGACGTTTATGTCATGGGTCGTGATATCAACAGCGCGAAGTATGATTGTTCGATCACGGTCGTGACAATTTTGTACAGGTCGTGACAATTTTCATGTGGAAGAAAAGGAGCCAATCATGTTCATGGCGGCAAGAATTGGGACATCTGATCTTGTTCTTCTGAATAAGGACAAGATGGAGTCGTAATTACGAACTTGTGTCGAAGAAAGCTGCAACACAAACGTTTGATACTTTGACAATGGGGTGAGGAATCACATGTCAAGCAATTGAATGAAGTTCTACGATCTGGATGAGTCCATCCAGGGACATGTGAGGTTTGGGACAGCTCCACCTGTTTAGATCAAAGGTAAACACTCAGTGTTTTTCTAGTTCAAGGGAGGCGAGCAACATTTTTTTGTGGAGGTATATTATATCTGACATTGTGCAACAACATCATCAGTTGTCCAAGGATATGTGAGGTTTGGAGACAGCTACATCTGTTCAGATCAAAGGTAAGCACTCAGTGTTGTTCCAGTTCAAGGGAGGTGAGCAACATTTTTGTGGAGGTATATTATATCCCGACATTGTGCAACAACATAATCAATTGTAGTTAGCTAGTTGAAAGAGGGAGTCAGATTGTTATGTTGGGAGATTCTCTCTCAGCGTACGTTCTCGCGGCAAGTTCTTAATAAAAATCAAGGGAACTCAAAATAGGCTATGATGCAAATAAGTGAACCTGTGTGCAACACTGGACTAGACTGACACAAACCTCACATAATCAGGTTCAGGCAGATATTGCATTTGATCTCTCTGAGCCTAGATCTGATCATGATGCATCTTACCCGATGTTGACTACTAGAACACATGCACATGTTGTACCGTCAGTAGGCACGACGACACCAAGAATAGTGACGAGGGTGCGTGCATGTGCGGCAAGCCGTAACAATGGAAGCAGGGCAAGTGGCCCCCACATCTTCGAAAACTAACACCATCTAGTAGTCACACCGGGGCAAGAACCATCGACAAAGGAGTCATCCATTCCAGCACTCTCTACCCTGACACATCTGTACCAAGCAACAACACCAGCAATAGTCGTGTCTGAGACATGGACAATAGCATGAAGAACATAAGTATTGAGCTCCTTGAAGAGGACTTTGAAGATGAGATCCTGCTAGCTGAAATGGAGGAACCCTCGAACTATCAAGAGGCTGCTGGCCAGACCGACTAGAAGGAAGCAATGAAGAAAGAGATTGACTCTATCGAGAAGAATGCAACTTGGACTCTAATTGACTACTGACAAGGAAGAAATCCATAGGTTTGAAGTGGGTGTACAAGCTGAAGAGAGACTCAAATAGGAGTGTGGTCAAACACACAAGGCACTAGTGAAGAACAAGGAGCAACATGCTGATCCACTTGCAAAAGCCTCACCAGTGAAACTGGAAACCATGTGTTACTTGGTGGCAATGTGTAGTCTAAAGTAATGTCAGGATTAAGGAGGAGTATGTTAGACAAAATGTTATCATAAGCGGACTGAAGATCGGACTAGACGACTAACTAGGTCACGGTTGAATCAGTTCGATCGGATTCAATCGGGTTGAACCGGATTTTATTAAAATAATATTATTTATAATATTTTATGATATATAACACAATTAATATTATATGTTATATAAAATATTTGATAATAACTAACTAATAATTAGATATACTTTAAAATATTAATTTATTGTATGTTTAAAATATGATGCTTATTTAAAATAATGATGATTAATAAATTATTANTATTTGATAATAACTAACTAATAATTAGATATACTTTAAAATATTAATTTATTGTATGTTTAAAATATGATGCTTATTTAAAATAATGATGATTAATAAATTATTATTATCTTTTATTTATTATGTGATAGTAATAATGATATTAGTTTATTTTAACCGACTCACTCTTAATTTGATCATTTTATTTTATTCTTTTCAGTTTTCATCTTCTTCCCCTCTATTTTTACTAATTCTCTTATATTTTGTCATTTCATTTTCATTTTTGCCTAATGTTATTTTTATAAAATCTATTCTATTTATTTCAATACTTTTTTTACCTTGATTTGAGTTGAATCATTTTTTTTAAATTATATATATTGAAAAATTAATACTTATAAAAATGCATAAGATGATATATTAGTATTTAGATAATACTAATGATGTTATATTAATTATTTTATCTCAAATTATTGCTAACTTTTCTTGAACCTCTTTTCTTTTCTATTTCCATTTCTTTTTCTTATTTACTATCTTTCTATTTATTTCCTATATCCAACTTTGTTGTTGACAAGTATTTTCCTTTTTATAATATTTAATGTTTACCAAAAAATTATGTTGTTTGATATTTTTACTATACTAATAATGTCATATTAATTATTTTAATTCAAATTTTATTCATTTCCTATTATTTTAGTTAATTTTCAATTATTACCAAATCTTTTCTTTTTTTTAATTTCCATTTCTTCTCTTTATTCATCTCCTTCCATATTTGTTATTGTTTTCAATCTAATTTTTAGTAATTGTTTTCAAATACTTTCCTTCTATACAAATTTTGCTTCCATTTTTGTAATTATTTTTTTCATTTTGATTATTTTTTCAAATTTGAAGTTGAACCCGTTTTGGACGAGTTCACCGGTTCGCCAGTTTTATCTGGTCCAACGTCACTTCCGATTTTGCACTAAAACTGGACCAGTCCAGCCACCGGTTCGTGGTTGAACTGTTCGATTCGGTCCGGTTTTAATAACATTGGTTAAACATTAATCCTACCACACAACATTTGTTAGGATTAGGAGATAAACATCAATCTATTTTTGTCTTCTTTAGTTGGTTTTGTCTTTTTTTTTTAACAGCTCTGGGATTAGGATGAATTGGTATCTGATAAACCAAAATCTATTGAACTCGCGTGTTATAAAAAGTCTGTGGTCAGTCAATGAAAATCAAGTTCTTCATTTATTTTTTTCTCTCTGCTCTCTCTCTCTCTCTCTCTCTCTCTCTCTCTCTCTTTATATATATATATATATATATGTTTCTCGTTATTCCATGCGATTGTAATTCATCATCTATTATTTTCTTCAACATTAAAGAGAGAACTATGTCCATCCAAGGACATAGCCCACTTAAGTGTGAACCTCGTTAAATCTTTGTATTTTCGTGCATATGATTCTTCTCTCTTATCTATTTCTCTAAACAAACAAGTATTAAAGTCTTAGGGTTCATCGATAGTCCAAAATCACACAAAGAGATAACATCTAACAATGTGAAGATGGAGAAGTTCATCGGGCATAATAATTTTGAGTTATGAAGGATCAAGATGTGTGCACTTATGAAACAATATAGAATTCGAGCATCGTTCGCAAAGGCTAAATTAAAGGAGACTGTTTCGAATGGAAATTTTATTTCTATTTTTTTCTTAATTCATTTGATTCAATATGTTGAATTGAGAAGTCAAAAGAAATCGATATCGAGGATTTGATGTTACAAGATAAGAATGTGCATTTGATGATCTTATTGTGTATAGCAGATAAAGTGATAATTAAGTCAAAGATGAAGTATAGTTGAAATTTGAAAGTCACCAACAAGTTGTTTTGAAGGAATGTATGTTAACCTTAAATGTCACCCTTCACATGCAATTGATGGAGTTACCGATCTCTAAAAACATCTTGATCAGTCGAATATTCAATTTATGGAGTTAAGAAATATTAATGTGAAGATTGATAATGAAGATATTGCATTACTTTTTTTTATTCTCCCTCATTCATTTGAGGTTTTTGTTCAATTTATGATTATCATGAGAGATATTATAAGTTTAAAAAAAGTAAGATCGAGCTTTCATATTTATGAACTTCGACATAGGGCGTCTAGTAATTCTATAGAAATTTAAGTCACATGATTTATTTCGACTATGAAGAAGGGACATGCCTCAAATTTCAAGAAAGGCAAGCTAAAAGCTAAGAACGATAAGTCAAATCCTATAGAGATACGCTGCTAGTATTTGGGAATCATACCATCAGAAAAAAAAATTATCCTATATGGGCCTAGATTGTTGTAGTTCACACGAGAATCGAGATTTAGAAGATGAGTTGATTCTTTATACAACAAATAATTGGAGAAAGGTTGAGTTCTTGATCTTTGATGTTCCTATCATATAGTTCTAATTAAAGGGTGATTTGTAACTTATCAAAAGTCAAATGGCGAAAACGTCACCATGAGTAACGATGCATCTTATAGATAATTGGAATCTCCTCTTTTTAGATCAAAATTCATGAAAAAACATATAATAATCATGTTCCACAATTAGAAAAGAACATGATATTACTAAGAATTTTGGACTCTAAAGAATATCATATCAATGCTGCTAAAAGCATTCTCACTAATACAAAAGGTGATACTCCAATCATGAAAGGAGTCTGATAAAAGTCCTTGTACATACTATAAGGCAAAATAGTTTTCAACATTGCTATAGTGGTTAGTTCATAAGATTCAAAAGTGTCTAAATTGTGACATATGCGGCTCACATACATGAGTCAAAATAGGATGAATATTTTCAGCAAATATGATTTTGTACGGGGTCAGAAGATTTTTTAAAACAATTTTTGCAAGCATTGTATCTTCAGTAAACAATATCGACTTTAGTTAAGCAAGGTAGTGTACAAACAAAGACGATACTTGAGTGTATTTCATCTTTAGGATGTGCTAGATATTTTTTTTTGTGATTGAGGATTACTCAAAGATGACTTGAGTATTCCTGATGGAGCATAAGTGTGAGACTTTTAAGACCTTTAAGTAGTGAAATATTTTGATGGAGAATGAGACATCTAAGAAAGTGAAGCTTCATAATGGTTTGGAGTTATGTTTGTCCGAATTTTATTAATTCTGTAAATATGAAAGCACCACACCATTAGAGACACTCTGCAACAAAATAATGTGGGTAAGAGAATGAATAAAATGCTTATGAAAAGAGAAAAAGATACATGCTCTTTATTTTTGGCTTGGGTATCATGTTTTAGGTTGAGATTTCAACGCATTTTACTTCTTGATCCAAATTTGATGACTAAAATCTCATATTGACTAAAATCTGATGATTATGCTAATTTGATGTCTTGCATATTATCATGTAAGCGAAGATAAACTAGATCCAATAAAAAAAAAGAATGTTCATCAATATGGTGCAAGAGTGATCTACAAAATATGATCACCTTCATAGCATAAAATCATTCACAATATAAACATAACTTTTGATAAGACTTCGATGCTTCAGTTGAAAGTAGATGTTATTGATGCAACATATGAAAATATCAACAAATAGATGAAATTTAAAATTACTAAAGTCTAGGATGATATAGAAGAATCATACTAATGTCAAAATAAGAACTTTAAGAGCAATCATGATATGAGTGATATCACGATATGAGTGAAATTTCAGTGGAATATTATTTTTTGTCTAAGGGTAGGACCCATTGATTTTTAGGGCTACTAGCACCTAACTAATCCAGTGTTCGAATGAGTGCGGCAAAGATAAATCCTGGCCAAAGTGGTCTATCTTGAAATCGAACCCGAGACTACTAGCTCTCATTCTTCTAGGGCACATCCCCGCTAACCAACTGTCTCAACCAACCTTGGTTAGTGGAAAATATTTTTTATTGTGAAAGAGAGGTTCACTTATCTACTATAAAAATAATTAAAAAATAAAAAAATTAGTAGTTCTCTTTTCGAGAAGAAATGTGTATAACACTTATAATATAATATACAATCTAAAATGCACCATAAAGTATATATTAAAAAAAGACAAATAATATCATACTTATTAGACTAAATCCTTAAAAAACAAAAAAATGGTGATGCTACAACAGTCTTGTACTTTTGTATGAGGAAGGGATAATTTTCTTTTTTTTAAAAAAAAATTCAAAATCCAAGGTCGACGAGATGAAGAAAAGGTAACAGTCCCCGCCCAAATCCGGATCATTTGGCAGCCGTGTGCAGCGAAAGCAGCGAAGCGTAGGTGCCATTGGCAATGTCCACGAGTTCTTCGTGCCTCCCCTGCTCAGCTATCACTCCGTTCTTCACCACCGCAATGATGTCGGCGCCCTTGATGGTGGACAGCCGATGCGCCACCACCACCGCAGTTCTCCCGACCATGACCCGGTCCAGGGCCTCCTGCACGACGCGCTCCGACTCGGCGTCCAACGCGCTCGTCGCCTCGTCCAGGAGCAGCAGCCGCGGGTCCTTCAGGATTGCCCTCGCGATGGCAATGCGCTGCTTCTGCCCCCCGGACATCTGCACGCCGCGCTCGCCCACGTTGGTCTCGTACCCCTGAGGCAGCCCGGATATGAATTGGTGGGCGTTCGCTGCCTTCGCCGCTGCGACAATCTCCTCCTCCGACACGTCCCCTTGTTTGCCGTAGGCGATGTTCGCGCGAATGGTGTCGTTGAACAGCGCGGGCTCTTGGCTCACCAGGCCCATCTGCTGCCTGAGCCACCTGATGTTTACCGTCTGTATCTCAACTCCGTCGAGGAGTATAGTGCCGGAGTCGGGGTCGTAGAACCTTTCGAGGAGCGCAATGACAGTGGACTTGCCGCTGCCGCTCTCCCCGACAAGTGCAACAGTCTGCGCGCGCAAGCAATTATAACTCACTAAGTACGCATAAGTGCAACAGTGATGTACAGATGCACGAGTTTAAAGTCATACCTTGCCGGGAGGGACGTGCAGGCACAGGTCCCGAAAGATCTGCACGTCGGGGCGGGTGGGATACTTGAAGCTGACATGCTTTAAGGTGATCTCGCCCCTGATGCCCGGCAAAACTGTACCCTCGTCGCTGCTGGAATCGATCTTGGACTTCCTGTCAATGATAGCGAAGATGGAGGCAGTCGAATCCCTGGCTTTATTGGCATCAGGACCGATTGCGCTTGTTTGCGAGACGCTTACAGCAGTCATCGTCAAGGCAAAGAACACCTGCAAGACCAGAGAAGGTTGTGAGATCCAATCAACCCCAACCACGGATCAAGAAGAAGAGGAAGAAAGCAAAAGCATTGCACGCAGTGGTTACTTACCCTGAACACTTGGGCAAAGGTTGCTCGTCCGTCGCGAACGAATAAAGCTCCGACGTAGAAGCAAAGGGCGTAAGTGCAGTACAGCACGAAAAAGGAAATGCCGAAGCCGACGCCGCTGGTCAGTCCTTTCCGGACTCCGTCTTTGACAGGGGCTTCGCACTTCCTCTCGTACGTTTCCATGACCTTCTCCTCCGCGCAGAAAGAAGCCACGGTTCGAATGCTGCCTACCGCGTCATTGGCTACTTGGCTGGCTTCTTCGTACATTGCCTGCAGTGAAACGAGGTTAGCGGAAGGTGTACGTAAACATGGTAATCTGCTTGATTGCACTTGATCACAAGAGGCACAGTACCTTTGCATCAGCACTGAAGCCCTTCATATTCTTCATCTGGAAGTAGCCTTGCAGACCGATCAAAGGCAGCGGCGCAAGAATTACGAAAGACAACTTCCAGTTCGCGATGAATGCTATCACAAGCCCGGCTATCACCGTTGCCAAGTTCTGCACTATCAATGCCAGTGAGTCCCCAACGAGACCGCGAACAGTGGAAGCATCTGATGACAGTCTCGCGCCTATGGAGCCACTGAGAAAGGAAGTCCAAGTCCATTTATTATAGGAGGCAAGAAGTAAGAAATATTGCAATGGCTTATGGATGTCACACACACACACACACACACAGAGAGAGAGAGAGAGAGAGAGAGAGAGAGAGAGAGAGAGAGAGAGAGAGAGAGCTGTGGAGACCTGGAATTCGCGGGTTCGTCGAACCAACTGATTTCTTGGTGCACAACCTTCTCAAAAGACATCGACCTGATGCGTCTGATCAGATTCGCACCAGCCACTCCGAATAAGAAATATTGCAACGGCACTGCGAGTAACGAAACCAGTCCCAGGACAACGTATATGGTGGCCCAAAATTTGGAGTGCTTCCTGAGCTCATCCGGTGGCTCGTAGAACATCTTGATGACACTGGAGATGAGTATCCCGAACACTGGCAATATGACTCCATGAACAGAGGCAGCAACAGAACCTAACATAAGCACTGGCACCTCCGGTTTGTTGAGTCTGGCGAGCCTTGAGATCGGCACTGGCTTATGCAATTTATCATCTTCCTCGTCTTGCCGTTCTTTCTCTTCGTCTCCTCCGAACTCGCCGCCGTCGAATGAATCAGCACCGGGCTGTTCAATTGGAATGGCTAACCAGCTTCTGCTGGTTCTCCTGGATGAACCTTTACTGATTGATCTCCTAACGGACGAACTTACGCTCTCTGTTTTCCCGACAGACTTTGCGTCGTCCGCGTCTTTGTTCCTCTCTTGCAGTCGAATGAGTTGCGAGTAAGCCCCTT
The DNA here is from genome assembly GCA_001647135.1 of Pontederia paniculata. Lineage (NCBI taxonomy): Eukaryota > Viridiplantae > Streptophyta > Magnoliopsida > Commelinales > Pontederiaceae > Pontederia > Pontederia paniculata. Next base: position 22,339 of record LTAE01002381.1, on the reverse strand, counting down.
CAGGATCCTTTATCAGGTCTGCATGTGAGCCTGTGGGCATTGGCGTGGCCATGGCACAACAACGGGAAGGGATATCACAACTCAGCCTAATTTGCATTTTTTATTAGTTCATGATCATGAAAATAGAGGAAGAAATGCACACCTTGTTCGACTAGTTTTCCCTGGTGCACCACCGATATGGCGTCGGCGTTCTGAATCGTGCTCAAACGGTGAGCCACGATGATGGTCGTCCTGTTCCCCATGATCCTCTCCAGTGCCTCCTGAACAACCCTCTCGGACTCTGCGTCCAGAGCGCTTGTTGCCTCATCAAGAAGCAGGATCTTGGGGTTCTTAAGGATGGCCCTTGAAATTGCAATCCGCTGCTTCTGTCCACCCGAAAGCTGAGTGCCATGCTCGCCGACCATGGTGTCCAGACCCTGTGATGAACACGTTCATAAATGCATGAACTTTTATTGAACAATTGTATTAGATTCATCTCAACAAAATGATGAGTGATTGCTTACATTTGGCATCTTATCGATGAAGTTAGCAGCATTTGCAAGCTCAACTGCAGTCCTAATCTCTTCGTCTGTTGCACCATCCTTGCCGTAAATAATGTTCTCTCTAATACTTGTTGCAAACAGAACAGGCTCTTGGCCAACAAGTCCAATCTGTTGCCTGATCCATTTTAGCCTCAGGTTCTTCAGGTTGACACCATCTATGAGCACTTCTCCTGCCTTCGGATCATAGAACCTCTCGACAAGGCTTATCACAGTCGATTTGCCGCTTCCACTCCCTCCAACCAACGCCATGGTCGTCCCACTCGGCACGAACAAGGAGAAGCCATTGAATATGAGCTGCTCCGGCCGCGCCGGATAGCTGAAATAGACATCTCTAAGCTCTATGTCACCCTTGATGTCCTCCAAGATGGTGCCTTTCGTGTTCTCTGAATCGATGAGCGGCTTCCTTTTGATGGTTTGAAACAATTTGTATGCCGCGGCTTGGCCTGCTGCAAACGCATTCAGACATGGTGAAGTCTGTCCCAGTGACCTGATCAAGTGAGAAAGGTGAGCACAGACACGTATTAGATCGAATTGTATTTGATATATATTGATATGTCAATTGGCACTCACATCCCACCCGTCAAAATGGATACCATGACGTTGAACACAACGCCTCCATTGTAACCCTTCTCAATGATCAGCTTGGAACCGTACCACACAGCAAGGCCGTAGGTGCTGAAAAGTGTGAACAGCACACAACCAACGCCGATGCCTGCTGCAGTGCCTTCCTGAACTGCAGATTTGTATGCAGTCGTGATCAGTCCGTTGTACTTATCAATGGCTTGCTTCTCCCCGGTGAAGGCAACAACCTGACATGATCATATATGATTAATCACAGAATTGCCTGTGCTTGTAGCACATGAATCAATCATGGAGTACACAAGAAGTGAAATAGTTCAATGTGTTGCTGCTCACTGTTCTGATGGATCCAACTATTTGCTCAACAATGTTTCCGGCTTCAGCGTATGCCGCTTGACCGCGCATTGACAACCTGGACATGATCAATGACATGGCCGCGCCGGCAACGACCACAAAGGAGATGCTGGACATCATCACGAGTGATAGAAGCCAGCCTCTGGAGAAGGCAATGATGAATCCACCGAGGAAGGTTGCAATGAGTTGTATGAATTTGCCCACCTGGAAGGAAGAACAAGTTAATGTCTACCTAGATATTGAATCACACTTATGAATGCGTTAATGTGCTACTAGTGTAACCTAATAAATATTTTGTCAAAAATTCGAAGAGTATAATGCAGAGGCCTCAAGTGGCAACCATGATTTCTACTGCCGTGTCCAGAACAGAACATTTAGAGGATGAAAAAGAAAATGCTGCAATTTAGAATATAAAAACAATAGTATCACAGATAGTAAGGAAGCCATTGATAGTATGACAACTTGCATATTTAGAATCACAGAGGGACATTTTTTTTTGTCCAAGAAAAATTTCTGAACATATTTGTAGATTCAGTTTCACTTCATCGTTTAGAGATAGCATTTATTTTCTAATCTAAGTTGCCATTCAATGAATTTGCATAATTAAAAAAACTTAGATTATGATCAACCAAAAAAGTTACCTTTTCATACAGCTAAAGATTAACTGAAATATACTATTGTGGGGGTATTAAAGCCAAGGATAGTCTTTTGCACCTTCTCTCCCATTGCATCTTGGATGAGAATTGTATCACCAGACATCCTTCCAATCACCTCACCAGTTGTTGTTTCGTTATCGAAGAATTCGATATCCTGTCTCAATATAGTTTTCAAATATAATGAACGGATTCGAGCAGACTGTCGTTCTCCAGTGACCATCCAGCATGACACCTCTGTTATCAGAAAAGCATATTTTAATGTTCATTGAGCAATATAATTCCACATTTTGCATCAAATGCAATTTTACTGTTGTTTCCTCAATTGACAAACAATAGCTGCAGAAGATATTCTGATACACGATATCATTCTTAGCAAGTAAAAAAAAAGATTGTTATCTCACATAATCACATTCCAAAAGTATGCTCAAAGTCTCAATTGCTTGTGGAATTATCCTAAGTGATCAATACTTCTTAATTGCAAGAAAACAGGTGGAAAAAGGAAAAGAGTTACTTGGATTGTACAATTCCATTCTGTTAGAATGCTATTTTATGAGTTCTTTGCAGACAATAGCAAAAAAAAACTTGAGGACGCAGTCAGAATGATAATGATGGATGTAAAAGTTAGGAAGATGCTGACACAACAAACAAACAGAAACAAAAAGAAGTGATTCACTTACGCAGAAATGCTGCAACAGCTGCTCCGCAAGCCAAGTAGACAAATTTAACAACAACCTGAAACAGGAACAGTGAAAAGTTCAGATAACGAATCAAGATGCCACTTCCACAACAATATTTCCACAATCCGCTTATGTAACTAATCAGATAACGAAATAAAAAATTACCAACAAGTTCAACAGATATAATTCCAACACATGATCTAAAAAGTAATAATTCCAACAAAAGGGAAAAATATTAATTGAGGAAGAATTCGCATTAGATAATAAACTTAGGATAAAAAAAGAGATTTTTTTTTCTTTCATTCAGAATTGGGGTTTCTTTCTCCCTTAACAACAAATTAGGTTTTTGTTTTGTATTTCTTAATTCTCCTGCCTGCAAATTAATCTGCAACTGATATTTCGATTTCCCATCTGTATTTTGCTTACATCTGAATCCTACTGCCTTGCATCAGAAAAGCGCACAAGAAAAGACCAAGAAGAAGAAGGCACCCCCAAAACGAGACAGACGTGATGTCCACAGAGCTTGTGATCCTAAAACCATGGCGACGACCCCCCAGGAAAGGAAGAAGGAAAAGTAAAGGAAGAAAAAAGAGACCTTGGAGACTCGAGGCACGATGGAATCCTTGACGGGGGCGCCGAACGCGTTGATCAGGTCCCCGAAGATGTAGGTCATGAGCGGCATGGCCATGCCGTTCGCCACCGCGCCCAGCGCCCCCAGCGCCATGAGCCCGACGTCCGTCCGGTCCGCGAACGAGAACAGCTTGAAGAAACCGACCTTCTCCCCGCCGACGCCACCGGCCGCCTTTCTCTGCTTTCCCCTCCCGCCGCCGGGATCCCTCAGCTGGTTCTCTTCCTCCCCCATGTCTCTCCTCCTCTACGTCCTTCCTGCACTCCGCCTGCATTAGAAAACAGCGGAACCACGCCATGCATCGATCATGCAAAACGAACAGATCAACCAAAGGAGACAACAAGAATACAAAAGAAAAAGAAAAAAAACAACAACAACAAGAACAAACGACAAGTGCACCAAACATGCACGTACCGGCCAGTAAAACCTAGGATTACAGATTTATCATCAGATCATCCATTGCATGTGTCGTATATTATAATAATACAGCACGCACGCATGCATGTATGACACCCTCAACGCCATTATTAAGATACAAAAAACAAGAGAAAAAAAAAACCTGACAAGTGCAAATGCCAAAGGGTGTGAGAGGAGGAGATCTTGCAATGTTCTTCTTTCCTTTTCTGATTGCTTGATCTTTGAGAACAAAAAAAGGAATTTTTTTTCCTTCTGTTAAATTGTCTTGGCGTTCATATGTTTGTTTATTTATGGTTATATATAAAGAGGAATGTCCGATGATTTAGGGAAGTGTGAAATCAATGAGGAACATCGCTGGGAGGGGCTTCTTTCTAGAAGGGTAACACAGACAGATGTACGCTAACTACTTGTATCTCTACGTATTTGATACGTACAAGTAGGGGAGGTTTTCAGTTACAAAAACAAGAGCAAACATTATATTCATGGCTTGTACGTTATAACGGTTTGATATGTTGGAATGGGGTAGCATGCATTTATTGTTGAATTTAAAACTTTCATGTATTATTATCTTTACACTCATAAATATTTGGACTTGAAAGATTGTTTCTAGAATGGCAGGACAACAAGGAAGGAAGGATGATAAATATGAGATACAAAATATCATTCATCACATGCACACTACATATAAGGTTTTGCTATTAAGAAAAAAATATTCTAGTGAAATGGCATGGAATTATTATTATTATTATTTTTATTGCATAATATGCAACAAAGTTTAAAGCATACCCATTGACCACTTACGATAATTAATATATGTGATCGATTTAACCTTTTTCTAATCTTGTGCTAATTAGTTACTCATTTTTAAGTTTGATCATCACATTTGTAATTTTTGTAAGATTTTAATAAATGTGAATAAAAGGTAAATCTTTAAAAAAAACTATCATTCATCATCCCAAATTTCAATTTTTTATTCAATTACGATAAATAGTATTGTTCAATGAGTTTTTTTTTTATTTCATTAAAAATGAAAAAAATTCTTTCTCATATTCTTTTCTCACGTAATATGGACCCAATAAAGTACAAATATGAACAATAATAAAGTATACAATTAAAGCATGCATCATTTAATGCAATTTGATGGCATGAAATTTCCCATATTAATTGATTACAATGATCCATTACTAGAATTATTTATGTAATTTGAAATGTCATTTTTTTGTAATTTGTTTAGTTTTTTATTTTATAAACCAGGAAACTCGATATATTCTATATCTATCTATTAATTTTTTATTTTATACTTAATAAATAATGAAGTTTGATATATTTATATTTTGTTATCTTATGTTTTATATATACTAAAAACCGGGCTCTATTCACATTCTTGCTATCTTTTTCTCATCGTGTGAACTCAAATATCCACCATTAAATTTTAAATATGTAGTTGTACCACTCATTTTCATATACCACAAGTCAATTTTAGTTTTTTTATTAAAGTAAGATGTTTACTTTAAAGAAATAAATCGAAAGCTATGCACAAAGCCCTCTTCTTTCTTGATCATTCTTGCCTTTTTTTGGTATTGGATTTTCTTAATTATTCTCTCACATAATGAACAATATCAAAATTATATGATAAAGTATCCATCATTTAATAGAATATGATGACACAAAACTTCCATGTGCATTTTTTCATAATATTATGATCATTTCAATTTCCCAATTAGTTTTTTTTTTCTCATAATCTTCTTTCCACCCTTCTTGCTTTGTCTTCTCTCCTTGGTTCCACATTTTTTTATCCAAACATAACAAAAATTGAGGATGATTAAAACAAAGATAGGGTTTAATGGGTATNTCTTGTCATAGTCTTCATATGATAAATGTATGCATTTCGATTATGATTGTAATTTATGTCATGACTCTATCATATGCCTTTCTCATTCGTTTAAAAAATCATATATCTATATATTTATATAATTGATATATATATATATATATATATATATATATATATATACGATTGTGTAACACATTTTTGAGTGTACATGAAAGAATAAAATGGATATGTAAACCTAAAAAGTTTACATATGTAATTCACTTATCTAATGCTGTCATTAAGGCCTTCGTCTAAAAAATAAAAAAAATTATAATGATATTATGGCATCTGCTTAGGTCAATATCCATCCAACAATGAGTTTATATATGTGGCACTTCGGATATTTGCCACTGTAATTCTTTTTGTGGTCTGGTTAATAGAAAATTAAAGGGCACAGAAAATCTTATAATGGACATCGAACTTCAAACCTTTTGCTATTGTATTGTATTTAATTAACTTGTACATTTTCGGTAAAAAAAAGACATCTAATTTACAGTTATGAACTAGCTCTTGCCAAAGAACATTTTATGGTATCATAGACGCGAAAGGGGAATAAATAAAAGACGCAATTAACATTGCATGGCATGTTTTGAAAGGAATTTGGAATCACAATCTTCTCATTTTGGCATTGATTGCTAGATTTGAGCTTAAAAGCTGGTATCCATGTGTATATATCCTATAAAAAGTAAAAGAGGATATATTGATTAAGAATTATTAATACTTAAATTAATTTGGAAATATTAAAAAACTTATAAAAGAGATCTCAAAGCAATAAAAAATAGGGAAAATCATAAGATTCAAAGTTCTAGAACGTAATTCACAGTTCAGTATTCCCATTCTTTTAACTCCGAGTAACATGCGTCATATGAATCATGTGATGTAATAATGTCAACCACAATGGATCCAATTATTTATATTCATGTTACATATTGTGTAGCTAGTGGCGGAATCAGAAATTTTTTCGACAGGTTCACTTACTAACTAACTAGGTAATAACAAAAATAATTTGATCACCCATTTTAATATATTTTTTGTTGTATTTTTCAATGCTATAATTAACCATAAATTAAGTGTAAATTGAAAAAAACAAATTTTATAATAATAAACTTAATAAGAGAAACAGAAAATGCCACTAAGCACAAAGCAAATATGTTAGCCGTAAAAATATTATGCATAATAAGGTTTATGGACAATTATTCAAATGTTAAAGATTGCATGAAAATAAAATATATTTTCTGTTATAAAGAATATATAACTATGCAAAACTTTATAGAAAAGTTTTAATTTAATATATAGTGCAAATGATACCGATCGATTATAATAAAAGAGAAGAAAAAATAAAAAGTGATCAATTATTCTTTCATAAAGAAATTATAATGAAAATAAATAAACTCAATGCATAAAAAATAATATATCAAAATTTTAAATATAATGTATGAGAAATCGAGAAAATTAAAGTACAAGAAGTTGAAGAAATAAAAAAAATCAATTGGATGGATGACAATCGAAGAAAAATATAGTACAATCAATTATGTTCGTGATAAGAATTATGATAAAGTTTAATAAGTTAAAAGTAAAAAATAATACATAAAAGTTTGCAAATACAATACTTAAGAAAAAAAAATTTTAAGGGCAAGTGACTAAAAATAATAGTGAAATAAATAAAACTTTTTTTAAATATGAATTAATAATAAAATATATGAATAGAAAATGAATGAGATACATGGTTGATAGTTGGGGTAGGAGACAGATTGTATTAATTGTACTAAAAAAGGTAAAAAAAGGTTGTCATTGAACATTATATGTAATAAGAATTATAGTGAAAATTAATAAACTAAGGGCAAAAAAAATAATACATAAAAGTCTGTATATATTTTTGCTGGTGCCTGCATGCACGCGAAGGCACGTGTACCTTTATATTTATGCATCACCCTTATTTATAATATATATATATATATATAATATTAAATCACAATTAAATGCATGATGTCAATTGTTATATTGAAATCTAGTAAATGAAACACTCGGTTTAGGTTTTGGTCTTCAAATACAAAAGTGAACACCAAGAATTTTTGTGGGAAAAAATTTATTTTTTGATACTATAACTTTATATCTATGTCATGGTCTTTCAATCCACCAAAAACTGCATCCAACGTGCTAAATGGAAACCTGTAAAACTTCAATCCGAACTGCCAACAAGTGAAATAAATATATCATAAATATGATATATATTATATGTTATATCTAATTATTTAAATTATATTATAAATGTAACTTGCATTATTTCATAAAAACTTACCTTGGGTAAGCAAATATATATATTAAAGGTATCACTTTAGATAAAAAATGGTTAGATAAATATGAGAAATGGATGGTGACTAGGTTAGCTCTTGAGTTGCAAGAGGATTTTTTAAGGTCAAAGATCACTATTCTATTAATAAAATGAATTAATAATAAACTATTTTTTCAAGGTCAAAGATCACTATTCTATGAATAAAATGAATTAATAATAAACTATTTTTTCAAGGTCAAAGATCACTATTCTATTAATAAAATGAATTAATAATAAACTATTTTTTCAAGGTCAAAGATCACTATTCTATTAATAAAATGAATTAATAATAAACTATCATTGTACAAATAATGTCAGGTGTGTAACGAGATGCTCTACATTCCATTTTCCTTTTTTAACTTTTACAGTGCAAGAGTGACAAGACTCCAGTCTCATTATAATGTCTACGAGTAAAAATACATAAAGATATACTATCATCTCATAAGCAGTGGAATTTGATCTACATGCAGCACAACATCAAACCGTCTGACGTCTTTAGAAAAACGTCACTTGAACAAATAAACTGTCCACAGAAGAGCATTAAACCGTTTAAAAGTCTTTCCAATGATAACTTATTGATGTGATCCAGTTTATAATGCAAATGTAGCTTACAATCCCAACATCAAAAAAGCATAACATATATTAATTTCTTGTAACAAAGGGGAAAAAAGTAGATGTAATAGATATCGTACAATAATATGTAAGGAAAAAAAAGAGTACAAACACTATAACATGACAGGTAGAAAGTGCTTCACCTAGATCTGGGACGATCCTCGCCCAATCCTACAAAAGTTGGCAAAATCATGCCGAAGTTGCTGGTTGTGTCTATGGAAAAAAATCCAGATAGCCTGCATAGTATCCAGGAAAATCTAACATTCTATCCGGACTGCACCACTTTGAGATGATATGAACTTTGGTTTCCTAACAACTTGCTCTAAGCACTGAATGATATCGCCAACCTCAAAGTCATCACAATCTTCAATGACTAGTCCGCACTCACTTCCCTTGCTAACAGCCTCTACGTCCTGCTTCTCACGTTTCAGTGAAGCACAAGAACCCTCAAAAACAACCTCCCCACTCCGCAACAGCCTCAGCGTCGAGGATTTAATGAAACGACCATCAATTACCCGGCACCCAGCTATTTTAACATCTGGACCCTTGGATTTGCTTCTTCCTTTTAGCTCAAAGATGCCCAAAACTTCAGCTTCTCCAGCAACTTGGGTCTCCAAAGTTCCTGGTGCTTTTTCTACGATAAAATTGCCAATTTCCTCCAAGAGATGGTAAATAACAGAATGCAGACAGATCTGTGAACAAACATGACATCAGCTTGCGTTCATCCATTTGGTGTTTCTTTTTAAATAGGACTAACAAAAATGTAATTTCCACTATAAACAAAGATATTCTGTGGCATGAGACAGTAGGTTAGGGTTAGTAAGCAACCAAAGAAACAGAAGTGCATTTATAAATTGATTACAAGGTAACAAGACAGCCAAATACACAACAGTTTTCTCATTTAACAACCATGATCTACTAGAATGTCTTGACGGGGGTAAACAATACATAGAAAAGCTTTCAAGACTTTCCCTGATTTATGATTGTTGTATAAGTCTCTTGTTACTGAAGCTCTTGGCACCAAATGATTAATACATAGAGCAGAATCGCAGGCCTCAGATAAATAAGGAAAACATGGCATATCATCTCCAATTTACTTAAGATTTATTGATGTATACTAATTTGCTTTAAAGAACAAAAACAGACCCATCAAGCAATTGAAGCTTCATATTTCTATTTCCAAGAAAAAACCCTATAATTTTCTGATGCGACGGAGATCAATGTAGTAAAAACGATTTTACCCTTGCAGGCCCTTGGACTAACTCAAATTATAAAATATGATGTCCAGATGAAACTCGAAACTGATGGTTAAAGTATCATCAAACAGCTTAATAAACACGGAATCCACCAAGGAAGAACGTGAATCAATACGCAAAATAATTTGGATAAATAAAATGGAATCAAATTCATAATAAAATTGTTTATACCTATTTATAGACATTTACAACTAAATTTTAAACAGCCTAAGAGATAAAAAGATAACAAATAATAATAGAAAAAAATCTAATCCAACTAAAATTCTATACTCTATCCTATTTGTCCTACATCATTTCCTTTAATTGCAAATTAAACTGCATAATGTTTAATATAGTTTTCCAATGCATAACTACTATATCTAGTAATTCTATGTTCATTTATGAAGCTATTACAATGCTAAAAGGACATGCACACTGCAAAGATACAGATAACATAAGGAGAAAGAAAAGATCTTATAATCACCTGGTGTTATCATGACACAATACCACACTGTCATATCTCTAAAGTTATCACACACGCAGTATAATCAGGTAGGACTGGTTACACTTCTTGATAGAACTGTCAGGAATACAAGCTGGAGCATTTATCTGTTTTGTCCTGATATTTGGACTTCAAACCAATAGTTCCATAGAGAGAGATGAATGAACTTCGAGACCAAACTTCAAGAAAAACCTCACAAGGTATTCTATTATTCATTATACATATTGTATACATGCGAGGCACATGCAAAGATGCAATACACTAAGAATAAAGCATCACAAAAGACTATGTAATGTAACCCTAAATACCCTTAAGCTTTAATTAAGCAGATATTTTATTAATCAGCAAAAGGTGCTTCTTTAACAACCAGCCAAAGGGCTTTTATAGAGTTTCAAGCACCTACTAATCAAACTAAGAAAATAAAATAGAGTACTAGTAGAACTGGAAAAAAAGAAAACTAATATGAAATAAACTAATAGCCTCAAGCCCATAATTAAGTTTTCCGTCGTCTGCGCTCATAATAAATAATTAGGGCTTGTTCTGCATCACTATGGGAACATGAAGGAAAACAAGGATAATAAAAGACATTACCTTTATGTTCGCACGATTAGCTTCCAAGGTAATGGCACTTGGCGGACTACGTATGTTAAAGCCTACAATAGTTGCTCCACAAGCTTGTGCCAAATCAACATCAGATTGGGATATTGGACCAACGCCAACATGAATAATATTGACAAAAACCTGAAAGCGGATTAAAATAGGCAAGTACATCAATAGCAGACCTCATGGCAATTTAACATTTTTTTTAGTGAATTTAACTCGTTTTTGGAGAATTCTTTAAAAAAAACACATTTTTGGAGAAGAAAGGATGACTATTGAGAATGGGTGGTCATCCGCTTTGTATTAAAACTTTAGGATCTTTGGAAATTTACAAGTGTGTATCATGGCAATTTAACGGAGAACCACAAGAAAAACATCTGATTTGAGATCCGGATGAACAAAGCAGCTGCAATGCCTTAAAAGAAAATGGCGAAATAGCACTGTCACTCAAACAATACACAGATGTTATGCCACTCGGGCATCAAATATCTTAGCCTCTTCCTTTAAATACTCTAGTTATCCACAGTATTTTGAACAGGAGTTATCTATCAATAATCCATGTTTAAATTGGAAGCAAAACAACAGTACTGAAGAATGGATTGCACAAAGAAGTTAAAGATGCATTCAAGTATTAAACCTATGATGGAATCTAAAAGAAACTTGTCAATAACAAAAGAAACACTAATTAGAGATCAAATATATGATTACCTGGAGACTGTTTAGTGTCCTTAATGCATCTGTAACTGCTTGGACAGTTCCCTGAACATCTGCTTTAACTATTATTGGCAATTCAACCCTTTCTTGTGCCTCATCTGAAGTATCTGGGAGCTCGACCCTCTCCTCATTGACCTTCAGAAGCCTATCTCTCTCCCTTTTCTTTTTTCTTCCATGACTAAGCATTCTTGCTCTTTCTTCTGATTCCACCACCACAACATCATCTCCAGCCATAGGAAGCCCCCTCAATCCTTCTATCTCAATTGGCATTGCAGGTTGAGCTGACTCTTTAATCTTTCCCCCCATATCCTTAATGGATCTTATTCTCCCCCACTCTGCTCCCACCACAATGTGTTGCCCACAAACTAAGGTGCCAGACTTGACTATAGCAGTGGCCAATGGTCCTCGTCCCCTGTCTAGCCTTGCTTCAACTACAAATGCTTGTGCAGGCCCATCAGTCCTAGCCTTTAGGTCCATCAGCTCAGCCTGCAGTAGCAAAGACTCCTCCAACTTATCAAGCCCCATTTTCGTTGTAGCAGAGACTTCAACAACCTGTACATCACCACCTAAATCCTCCAAGAGTAGTCCCTCTGAACCAAGTTGAATTCTCACTCTTTCAGGGTCAGCTGCTGGTTTATCACACTTGTTTACAGCCACAACAATAGGAACATTGGCAGCTTTTGCATGGGACATTGCTTCAAGTGTTTGTGGCATTACGCCATCATCTGCAGCAACCACAAGCACAACAATATCTGTAACTGCCGCACCTCTGGCACGCATAGCACTAAAAGCAGCATGACCAGGGGTGTCTAAGAATGTTATCGAGGCTCCAGATGGCATGTCCACAACAAAGGCACCAAGATGTTGTGTGATACCACCAGCTTCCTTGGCTGCAACAGATGTTTGACGCAAGGCATCAAGAAGTGAGGTTTTACCATGATCAACATGGCCCATGACCGTCACAACAGGAGGTCTAGGATGAAGAACTGCACCTTCATCAGAATGTAGCCTTCGAACATTGACCCCCACTTCCTGAAACAGGAATTTACATGGAGATTTTAGTATTCACATATAATTCAAAATCTGTATCACAATATTGCACATGTTGTGCGCTATATGTCTAGCGCACATATGGATCATTAGATATGACATAACAATCACAACCGTAACTCGTTGTGCATACAAACACACATGGTTAAAAATTATGCGGAGCATTAATAATTTTGCCTCCACATATGGTTAAGAAGCAATCAAATATTTTTGTGTTATATCTCAATCATTGATATTGAAACTAATGGCGCTCCACTTGTGTGGAGTAAAAAAGTGCTCCACATATTCCTTATTCTCAACACATATATATAAATATAGATTGAACTATTCAGATTCCATGAACTTGTGCCAAGAAGATTTATGCAAGACAAATTTGCCATTTTGGTCGCATTCAGTTGACATCATTAAAATCATTACTCATGATAATGTTTTTAGAGGTACTTCGTGGTAATGTTAGGACGACACACATTATAAGGATTATCTAATACTTAAAATCAATGTCCACGTTCTTAAAATATATAGAACACTATAACATCAAATATTCTTCAAATAAAATAACAGTAGGTACTCAAGTACATGCCCACAAAAAAGATATCCAAGTACATGATCGGAAAAATTTATCAGATAGTAATGATGTTACGATTTACATTAATGATGTATAATTGCAGCAGACTGCCACTGGAGTACAGAATATATCATGCACAAACTTTCATGTCTAGAAATTATTAATATTTACATCTGAAAATAAAAAATATGAGCAAAGATATATATGTATCAGTTTTCCCAATAAAAAACTAAAAGCATTAGTAACATAAGATCAGTGGTTACCATTGCTACAAGCTCTGCAATGTCCACGCTTAGAGGATCAAATTCAGAATCAACTTTTTCACCAACATTTATGAGGATCTCTTGCAGGACACCAATATTTTTGCCAGTCCGCTTCGCAAGCTCAAGGAGTGTCATCCCTTCAAAAATATCAACAGTTTTATCTGGAGAAGATTTTGAAACCAATTTCTGTTTTGGAGGTATATATGGTGCATCTACAGGTGGTTGTGTCCTAGTTTCTCTTCTCACACGCTTTTGTTTCCTAGGTGCTTTTAAGCCAGGCGCCTCCTCTTGTCTTCTATAGAATAGATCAACACTTGCATGGAAATTCCTATATCACGAAATTATTATAAAATAATGCTTAGTGTATTTGTGCAGTACAACAATGATATAATTAATGCAGGAAGTAACATCCATGATTGGGAGACATTGATGCACATCTACACCAAATGAGTTCATAGATCATGATACAGAAGTCAGACATCCTTAAGAAAATGTTCTGATACCACCTATTAGGAGACGATCACAAATTAAAATGTCAAAGAATGAATTCAACAGCTACAAGAATAGAGCTGACTATGCATGGGAGCACATAAAGTACCATCAACCTTACATAATTATTAAAGGTATAACTGCGTAAACTAAATTGGAAGACTAAATGGACATTCTCACCTGATATTCCTACTGTTATTGGGTATTCTGCTACTAGCAACTCTTGAAATAGCATCAAAATGGGAAGCTGCAACAGAGAACATTGAAAAGATAGATTCAATAGTTTTAGAAAATTTAATCATACAAAGTTCTTTTTTTTCCTAATTAGAAGCAAAAGGAAGATTCTTCAAGAGCTGCAAAACTCAGAAATTCAGATATCAGAATGTGGAAAATCCCAACAGATGAGCAAGTTTTGAGGTCACTGAAGGTTAAAGTCAAGTTGCAACGTTGATTTGCAAGATCAAGCATATTTTCCCAATATGCTAGTTAAGTTTTGAACCTATATACCAAAGGGATCAAGGTAGGGAAACCTTTTTTTACAATCAAGGTTGAAACATTATTCTTTTGCATTAGATAAGCCAAGGAAAAACTGCACAAAATGAGGAAATACTGCCAACTTGAGCCTATCAGATCAGATTTAGTATCCAGCTGACCTGATTCTGCATAGAATCATGGTTTCCTATTAACATTGAAATAGACTTATGTTGTTCACCACTTGCAAAGTCTTAGTTCCAAGATATTCCATATTGTACCCATCTCTCATGTAGAAGTTCAGATTAATGTTGTCAAGATCACGAGGTAACTCATAGAATCAGACGAGTTTACGATCCTACTAAGGAAGAACGAGTTGGATCGCTCTCAAACTCGTGTTGAGGGAGCACGTGATTTTCATAGAAGTCGTTGGCATGTCATGCGCCATGTCAAGCTCGAGTTTTCTTTTCACTGTTTTGCCAGGTGAGTCCCACTTTATGCCCTAATTATTCAAGCCTAAAACAGTACGGCATTCTTCCTTGATGCCTTGTCAGTCTCTGGTCGATGTTGTTGCTGCTGCCATATTGTTCGTTGTTGTTGTTGCCGCTGTGCTGTTGCCATCAGTTTTCTCTCCTCTATTTCCCTATCCCCCTCTCTCCCTCTTCCCTCTCTCGGCATCTTCTGCTCGCAAGCAGAAGACGACGAGTCAGCTGCTCATGTCCTAACTCCTATAAGTTTTTTAGAGGGGTCCTAAATGATTTTTTTAGGTATTAGGTAGAATTCTGTGATGAATTGATGATAGATGCAACTATTAATTTGTGTTTGATGTATTGTTAATCTGTTTATCACTTATAAAACACCAGTTTTGCAGTTTAGCTATGTTCTAGAATCTGGATAGTTTGATCATTAACTATTGTTTTGAAATTGAAGTTCAATACAATGATGTTTTGCAATCTTTTTACTTTTTGTACAAATAATATAAAATAATTCAAAATATAATTTTGGTAGAATTGGGTGTGTCGTGCTATGATCTCACATTTTTAAACATTCATCCGCCCTTTCTGTGCCGACTACGATTAATGAGTTTGACAACATTGGTTTAGATCACTCAGTTGTCTCCTTATGGCATGAGGATATCATGAAAATTTTAAAATCTCTTTCTGTAAATTTGTTATTACCCAAACAGTTATTTCTTCCGGATATAATTAAAGGGTTCGCATCACTATCATATGATTAAAAAAATTGTTCTTTAATTATTGAAACTTTTCCACTGAAAGAAAAGATAAAGTCTCTTTTTTACTTTTTGGGATACAAGGATAGTAGAAGAAGTTAGTCATCTGCGTGGGTATTCACATATAAATAAATATAAACCAAGGAGGTATAGATGTGTGATCAGAAAGCTGAAGCCATAAAAAGGATAGTGTGGCCCCTTAAAAGGTTGTTCCATGTTTTTAAAGGGGAAAAGGTTAAATACATGTAGATTCAGCATTGCATAAGAAGCCAATGCTGATCCAATGGTTTTGATTCAAAACTTTACATGACAGTGATGCCATGATGACATCATTAATACAAAGTTATTTTCATTTACAGAAACAAACTCCATGGGACTTTGATCCAATGGTGGATCTGTTGATGCATATGTAGAGTCAACAAAATCCTTAATACCTTTCACAACAAAACATTTGCCTAAAGCAATATTGCCCGTATCATAGACCTCATCTGAAAATTGAAAAGATAAGGTTATTACGGGATCACTATATAGAACATATGATTGAACCTACCAAAGCTTATTTTTATTTTTTTCCTTTCCATTTTTAAAATATAAATGAAAGAAAATCCTCTATGTTGAAAAACTAAAATAAACTTATGAAATGAGGTTGTTAAGTAACAGAATTGTTTGAATCATGACTAATAATCAATTCCTTAAGTTTTATCAATATTATAAATTTGTGACATGTTAATATGATGCAATGAAATATTTTGATTTGAGAATTGAGTTTGTCTTCTATTAACTCTTTTAGTAGAAATAAAATCTAAAAATATTGTCTTTTAGAAGGAAAAGGACAAATAAATTTGTTCCACTCAATTCCTGTTACTGTAACAAGTAGAACAAGGCCTTATTCTTAAATTTGTTCTCCTACCAAACAGGCCCTAAGTGACCCGAGCTTTCGCCCGGAGCACATGGTTCAACTACCAACTTGGAATGCGTGGACCAAATGTTGCACACTCAGGTCCGACCAAGCGAACAAAGCCCATCATTCCACCATTTTAATGCCCCCACTCGAGTCACAAGCAATCGTATATAATATTAAACATTCTTTTTCATATATAGGTAAGATCTTACAATTATTGATCCGATCCTACCATTCTCTTACGACCCTAGATAAGATCGTGATCATGTCAATCTTGGTTCACAGTGAAGAAACTTACACAAGGTGAGCCTAAATTGATTAAAAATACTTTATAGTTTTAACATGTACCCCTAACTGATCTATTAAATAAAAAATATTGAACGCCAGGATTCTCTTTTAGACTATTACCAGGATTAATTAACTTACCTAGTAGTCTGTCATGTGAGCCAAAGAAAGAAAATGCTGCTGCTTCTGATCTGGTAGACAGCAATGTGTTTGTTAAGCTAGCATTGATCACCTGGAAAATTGGCACGAGATTGAAAAGATGTAAAAAAATGCGCAAAATTAGATACTTTTAGTCACAAACAAAAACGCCATAGAGACAAGATCAAACATTTATAAGGAACACTTCATTACACCAAGAGGAGAAGAAAGCTTGTGCTATATTCAAATTAACTCCATTACAATACCCTTGAATCTGAGATGAAAATGCTTAAATGCACTATTATAGAGTAGTGCATGTTAGGGAAACTAATATTATCCTATAAAATTTCACTCATCAAAACAAATGGTTGAAATCTAGGATGAAGTTTTTTCTTTCAAATTCCAAATCTTACTTATATGCATTATAAGAAACTTCAAAGGATAAATAACATCAATAGTGAAAGATGCTCATACACATAAAAGAGGCCAAAAAATAATGGTAAAATTCAGAGTACATTACAAATTGAAAATTTTGAATAATTAAAGAAAATCATGGAACAAAAGAGAGAATCAATTTTGCATGAATTATGTGGAAGCATTGAGAAGCAAGGAAAGATCAAATATCTCCCTTCCAAAAAAGGAAAATAGCAAAGGCTATAAATCAAAAAACAGTAAAGACAACATAGAATAAGATATTCATTCGATCACATAAAAACTCGGCTTAGGCCTTATATGAGGTGTGGCTTGACATATTAATCAACAGATTCAGAAACATTGTGTGCAGATGTATAAATCGGATTCAATACCATATAATTCCATGCATATCGATACATTCAAAAGTGAGGTCCATGAAAGCATCATATTTTCAGTTAAAAAAATTAGAACAAGTGATCATAGTAGCTAGGTGTCATGGATTGGCTGCTGGCTGCAAACATGTGATAAGTGAACAAGATACAAATGCACGGAAACAAAAAAATGAAAGAGCAGAAAAGGCTAGCTACTTTAAGAAAATGGTATCACAAGTGAATATTTGATACTCCTATTTCCAACCGAATGAACCAGAGTTAAGTTAGGACACGTAAGATACGGTAACAGGATTATCGTGCTTCATAGAATACATAGTATTATTGATGTTATTCACCCTTTTTACAACCAGAGCATTCAGTATTGGCATCAGTCAACTTTTCTACCTAATTGAAAGAAATGCACCAACTTTATCAGCTCTATATGGTCTGAAAGTGGTGAACTCAGTAATCTATATGGTCTCATGGATTTGGTAAAAAACTTTCAAATAAATTTAACAATCTAACGGCGTCAAAATAAAGCACAGAGATCTTTGTGTAGTAAGAAAATTGTTCAGATACGATGCACAAAAAGATATTGTGGCGTCTATAACATATTCCAAGAACTAAAATTAACATAACAGGATTGATAAAAAAAACAAAGTTAAACATAACATGCTGAAAACTCTGACCTTTTTCTGCAAAACCCTCCACGCCATATGTCTCAACCCCAAATTTATCTCCCCAACCTAGGATTCAGACTATGAACAGGCCATCAGATTTAGGCTAAGATTCTCTTTACTTCGATGGGTCGGTTAGGGTTTCTGGCCCGCAATGACGACTGGTGGATGCGACGGCGACGAAGGCGCGCCTGGGAAACGGAGATTCCCCCGGAAAGGCGGCTGTGGTGCGGAGGAGATGACGCCTGCCGCTGTGGTGGCGGACGAAGCGGCGACGTGGATATCCGACGGCGGGCGTCGGCGAAAGGAAGCGGACGACTGAAGAAAGAAAGAAGTGGGTTTTGGGGTTTTCTTTGCAATGGAGTGAATCGTAGGCGTCCAATCAGAGAATTACGAGAAAAAAAAACTTTTAAGGACACAAAAAAATTGTTCCAATTGCACCAGAACGTGCCATTTTTACTTTTTTAGTCCACGGATGAGATTAAAAATAATATATTATAAGTTACAACAAAATTGACTCTATTAGTAACGGATAGAATCTCATCAAAAATATATTTATCACAATTAAATCCAGAGCACAAAGAGCTTCAGATGTGTTTTCTAAAATTAAATTAGAGCAGATAATAATATTTTTAGATATTCAAATTAAATAAGAAAGATTATATTATATTATATAATTTTGGGAGATATTTGCACTGTTGTTCGATATTATCCAACAATCTACATTGACTAATAAAATATAATCACTTAGTGAATTATCTAATTTATTATACGCAAGTAATTCAATTCACAATTTAGATTATAATATTTACTTATAAAAAATACTAGATAATATAAATCTTTTATCAAAAATAGTATGATGCATGTGCGATGCGGAGAATTTTATAAAAAAAAAAAGGTTATTCTCGTTAAAGGATTTAATGATGGTACACCTTATTTATATTGGTGTAATGTGCGTCCACTCTTCATGGGTCTTAGATGAGTTGGCAATGATTAGATATTAACAGTTCTATAGATGTGACAATAAACTTAATAAATAAAATTTAATTATTGTCAACTCATTTAATGACCTTCCTTACGACTAATTATTATTGTCAACTCATCTTAAAAAATAAAATCTAAATCATTTTCTAATCTCCTATGTATTTAATAACTTAAATTTAAAAGTAAGATTTTATAAGTTATATATCAATTCTATTATTATACTTTTTTCCAAAAAAAAAATTGAGAAATTGTGAAGACGCCATTTGATATTAGACTAACTATAAAAATATAATAAATTTTAAATTAAAAAAAAATTACTCTTGTAGGGCCCTTTAAAAGTAATAAGAATTTCAACATTTTTTCATGAAAAAAATAATCTCAAATAATAAATTAAAATTTCAATTCAATAAAATTATCAGTGTGGATTCTTTTTAGAAAATGATTATTTTAATTTTTAGGAAAATATAATTTAGAAAATGATTATAAATTACTATGGCTATTTGAAATTCATAATCATCATAGTCATTATTATTATTATTATTATTATTATTATTATTATTATTATTATTATTATTATTATTATTATTATTATTATTATTATTATTATTATTATTATTATTATTATTATTATACCTTTGATTGTTTAATAATTTTAATTTGAGAATGTGCAATTTATTTTAACCTTCTTAACTTACTTTCTAAACACTATTTTATAATTACAATTATATTTGAAAATATTAATTCCAAAACTAAAAATAATTTTATATTTAAAATTTTATTAATTTACTTGACATACGACATTACTTAAATAGTAGCCACTTTAAAATATCTAACACATAATTATAAGATTAACTATTAAAAAATATTTTTCCTTAATAATTTATGTGTCAAGTTTTCTTCCTTTAATTGAGTAAGAATATTATTAAAATAATTATTAAGTAATTAGTTAATAATATTCTTTAAAAATAATTATTAAGCTATTGAAATTAGTAATTTTAAAATAACAATGATAAAGTAAACTTAAAATTATATTAAGTTACTTGAGTTTTAACTTCTTTTAATGAATTTTTATTTTATTATCTTTCTTATTATTTAGGAAAACCATAATTGTGCAAAATAAATAAAAAAAATTCAAATTTAAAACTTTATTAATTTACTGTGATTTTTTAATATTATTATTAACATATCTTTGATTATTTTTTCTTAGCTCTTTATTTTAACTCGGAGGTTCAAATATGTCATAATTTACTTTGTGAGGATTCTTTAAGAAAATAATTCTACTTTTCTAATAGTAATTCTAAAACCAACAATAAATTTACTCCACTATTTTTAAATAATAGTTAGTTGAGGATTAGAATTTTAAATTTTCTTAATTTACTTTAGTTAGGACTCTTAAAACTAACAATTAAGGTGTTGGCCTCGACAAGTCGGCCTCCATGCAGTCACCATGGAGGATGATTCCCGAAGCAATGGGATGATTTAAGACGCGGCGTATTCCCTTTGGCTATATAATCGTGTGGTTTCTGGAATTTCTTATTTTTTGATGGAAGATCGTAAATGTTAATAAATTAGAATCTAATATTCTTAATAATTTATTTAAATTATTTTTGTTTACTATTATTTTTTTATTTTGAGAAAATAATAATTCGTAAAGTAAAAATAAATTTAACTTTTCTTAATTTACTTAACTTATAAAATCGTTATAATAATTTATTTTTAAATATCAAACACATTACTAATATGGGAACTATTTAGATGAAATATTATTAATAATTAATATGTCGTGTTTTCTTTTTTTTTCTTAAGTTAGGATTTGAAAAAAAATACTATGAATTGAATCATTTATTTATCATTTTCAAAATATTTTCTTTTAAAAATATATGGATGAGACTCGTGGTATAAGACTTTATTCCTAATCTTAAAGTGATAATAATAAAGTAAATCAAAATTTATTAATTTACTTGTATTTTTACTCTTTTTAACGAATTAATATTTTTTCACCTTTCTTATTTTTATGGAAATCATAATTTAAAAATTAAAATTTCTTAATTTACTTTGATTCTTAAATGTTATTATTGTAATATCTTTGATTGTTTTTTTTATTAGTTTGATAATATACTTTTTTTTAATTTAAATCAGAAATTTCAATTTGTCTTAATTTACTTTGTTAGAATTATTTAAGAAAATACCTATATTTTTTTAGTAATAATTCTTTTTGCTTTATTTTTTTTGAATAATTGTTAGTTGAGGATTAAATTTTAAATTTTCTTAATTTACCTTCCTTACGACTCTTAAAAACAATAATTGATTTCTTATGTTTTTTCTATTTTTTATGGAGAAATATTTTGGAAATATTAATAAATTAAAATTTTATCTTCCTAATAATTTATTTAGAATTCTTGTTAAATTATTGTTAGATTATTATTTTTTATTTTTCCAAGGAATGAATAATTTGTAAAATAATAAAAATAATTTCTTAATTTGCTTGACTTTGAACTCTTTTATAATTATTACTATTTTAAAATATCTAGCACATTACGAATATAATAACTATTTAGATGATTTTTATTAATAATTAATGTGTCAAATTTTCTTATTTTTCTAAAGTTATACTTCTTTTAAAAAAATTATAATATTTTATGCAAATATTTTGACATCTCCTATATATATATATATATATATATATTATTGACATAAAACATATTGTTAGTAGTTTTAAAATTTTAAATAATAATATTATGGATATTTTATCGAAATGCTTCAATCTTTCCAATATATA
>LTAE01002380.1:10073-44487 GCA_001647135.1 Pontederia paniculata | reverse complement strand
TTATTATTATTATTATTGTTGTTGTTGTTGTTGTTGTTGTTGTTGTTGTTTAAACTCAAATGAGAAAATCTATTCCAAATCAAAGAAAATTGTATAAGTTACTCTAAGTTTTTGTGAATGGATTGGGCTTCAATCGCCGTCCGTAGGAGGAGAATATGTTTAAGTTTTTGTGAGATTTAAAGTCTAACCGCCTTTAACAAAATTTTGTTGTAACATTAATGAAAAACAACTTATTTGTTAAACCTTTTAAGTTAATAATTTATAATACTAAAATTTTCTATTATTATTATTCCAAAGTACGTCTATGTAGTTATAAAATAATAAATGTTGAATATAATAATATTCATTTGTTTATGATAATGGATTGTCATAATCATGATAGTATACCGATGCAAGTTTATACTATTATGATTATAATAATAATATTTATTTATGTATTACAATAGTTACAATTTTTTTATATAGGAATAGTATTTTGTAACTATAAAAGTATAATTATTGTACATAAAAAAATCCTAAACATTTTACCAGTCTGCCATTAAGTCGTAAAGGTAGCAATTGGAAATGGAAGTGAAAAAAAAACACTAATCCAATGTAAAATTACTTTTCATTATTTTAATAACTAGATTATCATAAAAATAAATTCTTAGGAAAAACAATTTTTAGGGATTTGATTCACTTTTATGTGTTTGGTCTATTATTTTAAATATATATAAGTATAAGTGATACTCATGCACACCTTGTGCAGACAATCTATCACGCCCTACAGGTGTTTCAACTATCCTAGTCAATTAGGTTAGCACACTTCAATCATTTCACCCACCATGTATGAGCCAATTTACTTAATCCAATTAATCAAACTAAACTCAGTACAATATGCTTATATATGACTTGATAGCCTCCATTCTCCATATCGCAATTTTATTTATCTATAGCTTCTCACTCTCAACTATAGTTTCATCCAAGGGCGGAGCTAAGGGGTGCAAGAGGGTGCAGTGACACCCCCTCGACTCGATTCTTCTGCCCTCTTTATTTATTTTTTTTAATCTCTTTCTTTCCCCTTTACTTAATTTATCTTTTCCACTTTTACTTTCTATTATTTATTCTTTACTTTTACTCATATATTATCTAATATACTCTTTCATAAGTAATAATTTACTTATATTGTATTAATATTTATTCATTTTATTTTTTTTCAATCTCTTTCTTTCCCCTTTACTTAATTTACCTTTTCCACTTTTACTTTCTATTATATATTCTTTACTTTTACTCATATATTATTTAATTTACTCTTTCATAAAATATAATTTATTTATATTATATTAATATTTATTCAGTCATTAACAATATTATTTTTATATACTACATTATATATTATTACTTATTAGTGTATGACTATATCATATAAATCTACTTATTATTATATCACATGCATAAAATTATATATTTTTATGAAAAGATATCTCAATATTATTAATTTTTTATTTCATTATTATTTTATTCAATTATGAATTAGTGTTACAATATTATATCCATATTTTTAAATGTTCACACTTTTTCTATTTTTAAGTGTTTAAAATAAAAAGTGAAATTGATGTAAATATCTTAAATTATATTAAGCTATTCCAACAAAACATTAAGAATTATAATTGAAAATATAAATTAATGTTAAAAATAATTTTTAAATTATATAAAATAATTATATGAACAATTGTGCACCCCCTCGATAAAAGTTCTGGCTCCGCCACTGATTTCATCACAATGACCTTACTTTTATTTATATTTTTAGCCATCGGGGCAGATTCCGAAAGGGGGGACTTCATTCATCATGAGGATGAGAATGAAAAAGTTATCAATGTGCCGTATAGCATGTATTGGAGGGCCACGGGCATCGTAACTCCAGTTATACAACAAGGAAAATATCGTGAGTTGATCAACTTTATTTTGTTTATATTATTATTGTATACATCGCATCTAATTCTTATCAATAAATTTTCATTGTCCATAATAGATTCTTCGTGCAAACACGATTAGTACAACGCCGGAGTTGTACTCGGAGTACAATTAAACTCCTTAATTAACACGATTTTTTTGTTTTCTTATTACGAATACAAATTGCAAACGACAAATCAATAATTAGTAATAATAATATGCTTAAGGTTTTGTGAGATTCAAAGTCTAACTGTCTTTGACAAAACTTAGTTGTAACATTACCGAAAAACAACTTATTTCATTCTCGTTAATCCTAGAATTCACACATAAGTTAACTTATCTCGTTGATGATGTTGTAATTGTCAAAGAGTTAATCAATGTAATGCTTATGAGTCAACTATCCATCATAATTAATTTATGTTTGTTGAATATAATTATTTATGTGTTAAATAGAGGTGTAGTGTTAATTCACACTACATGCAAAAGTTCGAATGATTAAATTTTAAATTAATAATTTAAAGTAAATCATTAAAATAAATAATCAAGATTTCATAACTAATCTGAATCACAAATGATTTAAAATATATAACAACATATATCTAATGCTAACTAATACTACACTGGTATTTTTTTCCCATTATTTATAACATGCATTTGGATCAAGAATATATATATATATATATATACATATATGAGCCAATTTACTTCATCCAATTAATCAAAGTAGAGTCAGTACAATATGCTTATATATGTCTTGATTTAGTTTATATTATTATTGTATACATCATATCTAATTCTTATCAATATATTTTCATTGTCCATAATAGATTCTTCTTGTTGGCCAGATTTTGCCACGGCTGCTTCCATTGTGAAGATTAAGATGGAAAAATTAATTGCTCTATCAATGCAAGAGCTTGAAGATCGCGATCTCATGAGCAATGGATGTCTCGGCATAAGAGTCAACAAAGCATTCAATTACATCAAGAACAATATAACAACTAAATCCAACTATCATTGTAAAGGAGACCGATGGATGTCTCACGAAGCCAATTATTGAAAAGAGAGATCATCACTATTAAAAAGTCCATTTAAAAAGTAGAATATAGAATACTTCGAATTTCTGAATAGTTTGATTTGATAAATTAATTCTAATCATATTTGGATGAATCAAAATATAATAATATTTTGATTTGATAGATAAACTTCGATGAATGTCGTGATAAAATATGAGATTAGAAAGATAAAATATATTTTGATAGAATTAAATTATTTTTGTTACATATTGAATAAAAAATAATAAAATATATTCCTACAAAATATAATTAAATAATATAAAAAAATTAAAACTCCTTATCCTCTCCCTCTGTCCGTCTCTCTCCTTGCCGGCGAGCTCTCTGTTCGTCTCTCTGCTCGTCGGCTAGCTCGCTCATGGGGCTTGGCCAAGCGAGGTCGTCGAGCTCGCCAGTGAGGGGAGAGATGAATGAAACAGAGGGAGAGGAGAACAATAGGAAGGAGAGGAGAGAGAGGACATAGAGTTTTAATTTTTTATTCAAAAGAAAAAATAGTTATTTAATAAATTAAAATAATATAAAAAATAGAAAATCAGACTATTAGATGAAATTGTCCAATCGAAAAAAGCTTAAACATAGTTTTATTTGCTTTTATACTTTAGGAGTAGATCTAAAATATCGCGATAGTTTGAGAAAGGTTTATGAAAATAACCCTTCTTCTTTTAACAATTTTTTTTTATATAATCTAGTCATTATTTAAAATAAAATAAAATATCTCATGTATAGAAATTATATCTTATGCCGATTTATGTTCTTTTATTATTAATTATATTTAACTCGTTATTCATTCAGTTTTGTCAAATAACAAATGTGCGAGAAGCGGGAAAAGAAGTGTTTGAACATCTAAACAATATCTTAACCTCAAGTAATTTACTAGAGGGATGTTAAATCTATTATTTGTCCGTTAATTGATTAATCAATAGAAAATGTTACATTGAAATCACACAATAGTTTTATAATGCCCCCAAATCCATAATTCGCCATGTGGCTCTACGACATGCTTATTTGACTTAAACTTTTATCAAAAGACTAGTCAACATATTGAAAACGTAAGGTGGAAGAAATAACTTTAAAAATAAAAACCCATAAGATAAGTCCAGCCAGCTAATAATATTTTATTACATTGTTACAAAATAAAAAGACACAACTAATAAAAGTTAAAAAACTTAATGGAAAGACTAAAATAACTCAAACTAGACTCTTGGCATGTCCAAGCCTTCAAACTCACGAACATTTGCATCACCAGTGCCATCTCTTATCAATTGCACTCATTACCTAGAAGATCAAAAGCAGGGGAGACAATTCTCCCATGAGAGATGAAGCTCAATATGTAAAGAAAATATATAAATGATCATATATAAAAGATATAATAAGAAGCTAAAATCAATATCCATAATACTCATTTCCATTCACTTTTTTTATTAGCATTCTCATTTCTCTATTTTTTTATTCTCAATATTTTTATTATTCCATTGCAAGAACCTCAATTGCATTGTTGAAATGTCAAATAATCTTTGTTCCATAGATACAAGCCCAACTCATAGTTTCACTTATGACCTTTTCCTCTTTGACTAATCGTTGTCCTAAGTTGCTCAATTAACACAATCAGCCATTAGTGAACCCTTAACAATCATGAAGGTCATTGGTTTTCACCCTAGTGCCATTATGGCTAGCTAGACCTGAAGATTCTTATATTATTGTTCCCGAAGGAAACCAACTAAATAATTATTCTCGAAGGAACCCAACTGAACATAAAGGAACCAAATTACCCCACGGGTGAGGCTCAATTCACTGAGAATCAAATCATATCATCATGGATCAATTCAATCACATGCAATTCCTTTTTTAGATCCTTATCATGAAAATCTTGGTTTTGCAGTTCATACATCGATCATTCAATTAATAAAATCAACACAATATATATAAAGAGAAATATATTAGAAAATAATAAATAAATTATATCAACAGTTAACAATATGTCTTGGTCAAAATGGTTCATCAAGGCCCATGAAATGTGTTGTCATGGGCATGACATTAGAGTTCATGAACCGTGACAATCTCTTCACGGGGGTGAATTTTGACTTCGTGGCTATGACCATGTAGTTCAAGTGCGTGACTTAGAGTTCACGACCTGTGACAATCTGTTCATGGTCACGATCGAGTGTCTCACGGTTGTGTCCAAATGAGATATGTTCTCCCAAGTCTGTCACAACCCGTGACATCTTCCATCATTATCATGAAAGAATTCCTTTTTGTCCATTACTTCCTTACAGTTCGTGACAAATTTGTCACGATCATATGACCGAAGAAATATTTTTCATTCATTTCACCTCACGACACGTGACATTGTTCATCATGATAGTGACCGGGTCGGGGATGCCCTCACGGCCCATGATAAATTTGTCATGGTTGTGATCGAAGTCATTGTTCTCATTTACTCAGCTTCATGATCGTGACCGAGCTTGTTTTTCCTCTTCTCTTGTTTTCTGGTTGTTTTGTTGGTATTGTTCTTTTGGTACGTAGAATTTCATATTAACCAGACCTTCTCTTGTCATCATCATGAATTTATTTTTTGATCTTAACAAGATTAATCTAATCATCTCAGAAACTAAGCATGGATTAAAGGGCATCAATATCATCATAAATCATATTCTTATAACCTGAAAACTATCGTGCAATAAATTCTAATTATATTTCAGATGCATTTTCTACACCATCTTATATGTATGATTGAATCCTATATTTGATCGTCCTAATTACATACATATTTGTGTTCGGACATTCTACTTGGCATTACTCCCATTCTCTTGAGATCGGTACTATTGTTCTCTTTCACGTGCTTCTAATGAGGTTTTTAACGTAGATTTAGAGAAGAGAGGGAGAAAAAAAAGGGAGAACCATGAGAGGGGAGAAATCTCTTATCTCTGCACTTGGGGAAAAAGGAGAGAGAGGAGAAGATTGCAACAACTAGGATTTCTTTGTAGTCCCTTGTCAGGAAGTCGCGTAAACACAGCAAGGCTGTGACACAGGAGGCTATGATCGAGGAAGAACAACCAACGACCGAAGTCTCTGAAGTACCACATGCTGCAGAAGAGCAAGCATCTACAGAAGAGGAAGCACCTCCGGAAGAGGCCGCACTTGCAGAGGAAGAAGAAATACTTTCAGAGGAAGAGAAAGCGATGACAGATGAAGAAACATAGGGAACCACCATAGAAGAACACCAATCTCCAGCGAAGGATGCACATGAGATAGAATCACTAGTGCAGACCGAATCCAACGAGTCAGCAGCACCACCGGAGGACATATCACACCCCCACAGCAAGCCGAGGAACCCAAGATGAACTGCCAATTGCACCCCCACAACAAGAGATACCTTCTGATGAAGCAAAATCGTGTGTGTCAAACTAAAGGTGGTACCAGGTCTTCTGGACCTGGGGGCACCCAAACAGAAAAACAGGATATCAACAAGCTTTAAAAATAAACCTAAACACACAACTCCAATCGTAAGTATATGGTTATCCTTGTAGTATTTTAAGGTCGAATCCACAAGGAAATAAAAAATTCACTATTCAATACTCTATTCTACCACGAACCGAAATTAAGAGGAAATATCTTTTGTGCAGAAATTTAAGTAAACTAAGACTAAAATCTAAATAGAAGAGTAAACTAATATTTTTGGTATTTTAGATATTTAGATAAACAGAAGAGAATCAATATAGAGCAAGATCAAATTATTCAAATAGAGGAAATAGCCGGGACATGGGAGTCATTTCGAATCCTAGTTACTAATGAACAGTGAAGCCCAAATAATGTCGACTTGAGACATTAAGAAATCAGACCTAGACACTCTCGTAGCCGAGGCTCAAACCTAAATCCCTAGAGGTTTATCAGATAACTCTCTCGAATGCCATGGACAACCTCTCTCTAATCTTCCTTAGGTATTTGTAGAAGCCTCTCGGATCCCCTACAAATACCTTACACAAGGGAATCAAGCCTCTCGGATCCCAATCTCTTTTTGAATGATTTGTAAAGATAAGAACTAATTATCACTTTGCTTCGATGAGGAGAATCAAGCCTCTCGGATCCCGACCTCCTATCATAGACAAGATAACAATCAGCCTAACATTCAAATCCAATTGTGCAAAACATCAGCCGTGAGACCTATCAACCGAATGCTCCCAAATAAGATAGACCAAGCCTCTCGGATCCCGGCCTTCCACTAAGAACACAATAGTAAATAGCTAACACCACTCGATAACGATTTGTTCAAAACACCAGTAGTAGAACTACAACTAAATGTTCCCAGATAGGTTAAGCCTCTCGGATACCAACCGCCTTGGACTCAACAGCTACAGTTCATAATATAAAATCAGCATGTATGAAGCACATAATAAAGGGAAGATTGGAAAGTTGAATAAACACTAAAATGCGTTAGAAGATAAGTTCATGTAGCAAGTAGGAGATCTCCAATCATCCCATGTCCGGGCCTAGTCGTTTAGCCTCTAAGAGCCATTAAACATATTACAAAAATCACAAAATAAGAGTTCATCATCGGGATCAATACAAGCAGAAATTACAGAACATCCAAACCCAAGATACTCCTAATCCTCTGATTCCTTCTCCAACTTCGCTTCCTCTCTTCCTCAGCAATGGCCACTCCACTCGATGCTTCCTCTCGGATGCAGAACAGATGCCCCATTCTTCTTTTTCTTCGCCTTTATATATCCCTCCTCTACTCCAGTTGTCGGATGCCACTTGTCCTCGGCACATTCTCTGAAATCGCCTAGGAACCTTCCTGGTCTGGACCACAGCAATAGATAAAAGAATATGCAAATCATGTGTTTTGTCTTTTAATGAACTTTGGCAGGTTGCAGCAATGGATACCCCCAGGTCCAGTCTTTCAGTGCAGATACCCATATGTAAAGCTCCAGCATAAATGTTACTAATCCTCTAGAAAGAAGTTGAGGATAAATACTCAATTCATTGTTGGAAATAGTCATAGGGGACGAGAAGTGTATATCAAAGCTCAGGGAATTTAAGATCATGTAAAAGACTTAAGATAGCACAACAATGTATATGAATGATGCATTATTTCATGAAAAAGTATAGTCTTTGTGCATGAAAGTAAAGAGTAAATTCCCCGTCATCACCTTCTGTCACACCCTAACAGTAAGAAGAGTCGAAGGATACCGAGTCCGAAATCTTGCCAGATGCCGAGGCCTAGCTTGAATAGCCAGCGGATGAGCAAGACCCCCATGGACGCCTCCAACTACTAGTAGAGATCAAATTCCGAGATGACGAGCTGCGTGGACTTTATCAAAAGCTTAAGACCAAGGATATCCTCGCTACAAGATACCTACAAACCGAAGCTTTGAAGACCATCAGTCTACTTGATGACATGACAAAGCAACTGAAGAAGATGGAGGTCGACATGTTTTTCCTAAACTTCTGGCCGACCTATGACTATATAACAATTGAATTTCTCGGCTCTCTCTAGTTTACCAACTCGAAGGATGGCGTATTCCTCAACTTCCGACTCTTCAATCGCGAGTTCCACTGGAGCTTCGACGTGCTTTGTGTCTTGTACGGTTTCCCTATCACAACAGTACAAAAGAAGAACGCCAATTACAAAGGAGCAAAAGTGTGGAAGTGGGTCACTGGAGAAAACCGCTACATGCTTCGTCAAGCTAAGTCATCCTCTTTTCAGAACCCTACTATTTGTTACTTTCAAAAAGTTTTGGCAGATACTCTCTTTGGGAGATATCACACTGAGGCAAATGTTAGGGAGGACGAAATGTATATGATCTAGGGACTAATAAAAGGGAAGAAAATCAACGTGGGTCATATGTTTTTGGAATATATTTCTCGGCTGGCTACCATAGAGAAGGGACCCATAGTTATTGGAGGGTTAATCACACCTATTGCAGAGAAGTGCCAATTAGACTTGTCCAAGCTACGTGCAACGAGGGGGACAACCAAAATTGACATATCCATTATGCTCAGCATGAAGATTATTGCGATCAGGAATGACAAGTATGTCATGGTCTACAAAGTGAACGAGACATCCATTGAACTCTCCAACCCAAAGCTGACTGATGTCAACAAAGGGAAGAATTGGACTCTCTTCACACCTGAGCAGAGTGCACCTCACCCCTCTACTGCCGCAACAAAGAAGACCACCACCTCTGACACCGATGAACCTTAGGTAATGACCCTGCTGACCCAACTTTTGACAGAGCAGCGCAAGCAATCCGCACTCCTGGAGGCACTCATCTTCCAAACGAGAGACCTGAAGGAGGATGATCACTGGCTTAAGGAAGACATCTTCAACAAGTTGGAGACGGTGAATGAAGAACCGAAGCAGGAAGGCGCGAGCTCTGGAGTCGAACCCTCCACTTGAGCGGCCACTCTTCGTGGCTTGTCTACAACATTGGGGACAATGTTGGGTTAAGTCCGGAGAGGGGTCATGGTATGATCAAACTATTCCGATAATTTTATAATCATACCATGAAAATCTTGCTTTTTGAATGAAAACATGTCATTTGCATCTGCTTTTGGTCTCAATTTTTTGCTTGCTTGCTGCTGTTGTTTTTGCTGATCTATCATCACACCTTGGAACAATTATAGTCACACCCTGTCACCTGTCACCTGTCACCTGTCACATGTCTAAATTTTTTTCTTTTTGAACAATTTTGTATACATGCACTTGCATACACTATGGCTTTTGATCTATCATCACACCTTGGAACAATTATAGTCACACCCTGTCACCTGTCACCTGTCACCTGTCACATGTCTAAATTTTTTTCTTTTTGAACAATTTTGTATACATGCACTTGCATACACTATGGCTTGCCTTGTTTATCCTAAACTTCTGAATTAATGTAGTACTAGGTCCAAGCCATGTGTAATTTTAGGTTTTATTGTATCACTGCATCTTGATGACTACTTGATTTGATTGACTGTATTTTTGAATCAAAGCTCTTTGCGCTGAACATGTATACATATCACACCCTTGCTTTTTAGGCTCTAGAATTTCATCACCTGGCCAAGAAACTGACCCCCACAAAAGAGCATAAGTTTAAGTCTCCCTTGCCCCTTGCCAAGGCACGTTTTTCTTTTTTTTCCTGAATAACTACTCCTCTAACCTTCCACTTCGAAGTGTCAAGAGTATGTTGTATAGCATCCCAGGCACCTACCCAAGTATTCTCGGAAGAAAGAGATGGATAATGCCACGGGGAACTTATCTCTCACCTCCAAATAACTACTCCTCTGACCTTCCACTTAGAAGAGTCAAGAGTATGTTGTTTCGCAGCACTCTTAGCATAATCACCGAGTATTCTCGAAAGAAAATGTGAGGATATGCTAAGAGAAGACTCTCTTTTTTGTTTTTACACCCTTGTATTTCAAAAAAAAAGAGGGGAAAAAGAGGCAAGGGCAAGGAAAGGGAAAACAATTGAAAGGAAAAGTATGCTTTGAAATAAAGTGAAAAAGGGGGAGGATATCTTGGTCATGATTTGAAAAGTATTTCTTTAGCCAAATAGGTGGGTGTGAGATACAGACTGTGAGGTTGGGACTTTGTGTTACATTTAGCTAGACTTTCAGTGATTCTTAGCTGCAGTTGTGTCAATCTAGTTTGAGTCTTTTGTAGTGTACTCTTTAAAAAATAATTGTTTTCAAAGTATGGCTTGTTATTGATGTTGTGGTGTTCGCATATGAAAATGTCATTGCCTTAATCTATATTCATTTTCTTGTGGACAAGCAAAGGTTCAAGTCCGGAGATGTTTGATGCACTGCATCAAGTGCATATTTTTAGGTCTTCGTGAATACTTGAGTTTCATTTGTTGCTAAAGTTTCAATTTTATCAAGCATGCACCTTTATGAGCTTAACCTTGTCATTTTATACATTTAGGACATTTCGATGTTGCTTTAGCCTTCTATTTCAGGAACTACATGTAACGAAGCTTCATACCCCTGCTGATACGGGATCATAACCCTGCACGAGAAAATCGTCTGACGATAGAAGATGCCGAAAATGGAAAGGAATCTGCCAGCTCATGATTGCCAGTACACAACAGACAAATAAGAAGGGAATAATTCAGGATTGGATAGAAGGACACCTGTCACATGGAGCCATCACTATAAGAGGACCAGAAAAGGCATCTCTGAATCATCTTTTAGAAGGCGAATTATTCCATCTTCATATCACTCACCAGTCATTCCACCATCGCCGGAAGGAAATCACCTACCTGGATGACGTCACCGGAGAAGACGACGCACGACATCGACGTTTCTTTCGATCGACAGTAGAAAGCAATGGGAACTTCTGAACATTACTACCTCATTTATTTGATGAACATGTTCTGTAACTAATAGGATAATCTAGAGTTAGCAGTAGGAGATGATGGATTTGGATTTCTATCTTGGTTTTCTAAACTTGCTTGAACTATTTCTGGTTTTCTATTCTATGAACTCAACTTTCAATTTTGTTACCGGATCGATTGTAGTGAAGAGTTTTGGTTTTCCTGAGATTGGATGTCATTGACACTCGATTCGATCTTCATTATACTCTTGTTCTTCGTCGAACGATACGTCCTTGACCAGAGGCGTTCGTGAAGATAGGAGGTTGCAGTAATTTTGTATCTCATGAATTGTATTTGAGTCACAGTCCTCAGCGATTTCACACCCTTGTAACCGTGAGGAACCCTTCTTACTACCCTTAGTGTTTAGGATGTTGGAGGACTAACCATCCCATTCGTCTACACACAGTTGTATGGCGCGCTCCATCACTTGGTCTGCAGCCCTGTGATGCATAAACTGTATGCCGAAAGACCTTAGTCGATAGCAACCACACTGTAGGAACTAGATGTCGACAAGAGGGGGGTGTGAATTGGTATATTAATATTTTGACACTAAACTATGTTAATGCAGTGGAAACAATCAAGGAACAATTGCAAGTAAAACTAAGTGCAAATAAAGAACCAAACATGACAAATTTGTTGATGAGGTTCAGCCAAACTCTTGGCCTACGTCCCCGCTTCGATCTTCTCGAACTCGAGACCTCCAGAGATTACTAGATTTCCTTCTTCAAGGGTGAAGGCTCCCTTAGAGCTTTCTTCTCCTTTCATGCTTTCGAGGACAAGGAGAAAAACCTCTTACAATATTGAGCTCAACACTTGAAACACTTAATCAACTCTCTTCTATTCTAGATTCTCACAAGAATGCTCTCAGAAGGAGGAACTAAGGCTTCTATCTTATGCTCACAAATTCTCGAAAATCAATTTGCCAAAGTTAGTTCCCAGACTCTATGGACTTAGCTTTATACCCTTACAAGATAGTCGACCACTCTCTCACAATAACTAGCCATTAGAGAAAGCACTGTCCTTTTCACCTACTCCTCGGTCTACTGCTTTTTCTCATTGGGCGACCGCTGCTCTAGTGGATTCAGTCTTCGGTCGTCCACTGTTCTCCTTCGGACGTTCGAAGATACAGGCTTCAACCTTAGTTCATCAGTTCAGCTTTCATAGGTTGTCCACTGCTTCCCATTGAATCCATGAAACAACCCTTGCTTCATTTGAGTTTCTACATCAAGCTCCTTCAGTCGCCCACTAATTGTACACGAATCGTTCGGATGACCTTTCTTGACTTGAACACTTTTCTTCAACCATTCTTCGGTCGTCCATTGTTGTTCCTCAAAAACTTCGGATGACCTTTACTTGGCTCCTGCCTTTGGTTGATATCTTCAAGTCTACACCGGTCGCCCACTGATTACACTCAGTCACTTCGGGCGACCTAACTTGTCTTTGTCAATTTCCTTAAAGCTTACTTAGGTCGTCCGCTGATTTTTCATGAATTCATCGGACGACTGCTGCTTTTATTCTAAACTCCTTTGGTGGTCTACTGATTCTTCGTGAATCCATCGGGTGACCAATTCTTTTCTTTTGAGCTTCTTTGGTCGTCCACTGATTCTCCATGAATCCATCGACCGACCACTTCTTTTCTTCTGAGCTCCTTTGGTTGGCCACTGATTCTCCATGATATATTTCTAATTATTAACATTTTTTAGTCTTATTGATTTTTCTATAAACATTTATGTGTAATAAGAGAGCGAGTTAGGGTAATACTAAAATTTCATAGTTATTAACAAATAATTTAACAAAATTTTGGATGGAACTTAATAGGAGGACCTAAGTGCAAAATTGGGATAAGTTAAGGCATCAAAATTTATAGATTTATAACATAAAGTTAGATGCAAAAAGAATTATAGTTTAGGCAATTTTAAAGGAAATACCCTAAACAAATAAGAAATTCTTCTTGAAGAACTAGAAATCAAGAATAAAATCACGTTAGAAGAATTCTAAATTTTTTTCTTGATACTATGACCAAATAGAACCACATAAATTGGGTGATACTGTTTTTATTGATTAGTTATTGTTTTTCAGATGATACATTTTTATTATTCCTATTGGAATATTATTTTGGGTTTTAGCAAAAACCTAAAGATATTGTGAGTTATTGATATAGTGAAATTGTTCTATGATTGTCTCGTAAATTTTCTTTTCCATTGGAAATGTTTCGCACGCAAATTGCTATAATTTTTCCTATTATTATTTACTATAAATTGTGATGGATTGAATTATTAAATTCATAATTCGAGCGGCAATTAATAATAATATATGGTGGGTGCAAAAACTGAATTTACCATAGAAAGAATGTCTTTTTAAATTTACCACAGAAAATGCTTTAGTTAATAGAAGGATATCTTGCTCATTTCAAAAATGTTACAATAAAATTTCTCATGAACCAATTATAGTGGAACATCACTTAGCATGGAATCACTTCTTATATGGTTAAACAACTTGGGTTTTTCATGGTGACTGTTTGTCATCTGATCCCATTAATATTTCAAATCCTACAAGCACATGTAATGTCATAAATTTCTACTAATGTACAACAAGGAATAGTTGGAGTCATTGACTTGAGGGAAATATTTAGGAATGCATTAAGAAGTGGTCAAGAAGAATAATTGGATGTTGGTCTTGATACTACTCAACCAGTTGAAAATAATGAACATGTTATGTAGGTGCCGACATAATTAATGAGTTGATTCGATAATGTGGCAATCCACTTTATCCTAGTTGTAAAAAAAATTCAAGCATATCATTTTTTTTAAATCTTTATCATCTAAAAGTAATAAATGGGTACTTATGAAAATCATTTTCTATGTTGCTTGAATTACTAAATGATGCATTTCCCGAGGGTACAAATTTACTGTTCTCATATTATGATTCAAAAATATTAGTAAGGAATTGAATCTTGGATATGAAAAGATTCATTCATGTCCAAAAGATTGTAAGCAATTTCGAGATGAAAGAAATGAAGATTCTTGTCATGTATGTGGAAGTTTAAGAGTGACCAACATTATAGATGATGAAAATGATGATGTGATAGATGAGAATACTACCAAATCAAAGAAAAAAAAGTAATATTAAAGTTTTGCGGTATTTTCCATTAATACCCTAACTAAAGCGTCTTTATAGTTCAACTAAAATGTCTATATCTATGAATGGCGTGAATAATGTAATAATAAGACATCTAGCAGATTCTAGTGCATGGAAAGCATTTGATGAGCGATATCCAAGTTTTTTTCCTTTGACCCTAGAAGTGTGAGGTTGGCCTTAGCTGCTGATGGATTTAATCTATTTCGAACTATGAGTACCACTTATAGTACTTGACCAGTTGTATAGATTACTTATAACATGGAGTCTTAGGCATATATGAAAAAAAACTTCACTTATTCTATCAACGGTCGTCCCTAGAGAAAAGGGTCCAGGAAATTATATTGATATATATACACACACACACAATATATATATATATATATATATATATATATATATATATATATATGTATATATATATTATACAACCATTAATTGATTAACTAAAATTATTATGGGAAGGATTTGATGCATATGATGCATCAAAACGTGAGAACTGTAAGTTGAAAGGAGCACTTACGTGGACTATAAATGATTTCCCTACTTATGCAAACTTATCTGGATCGAGTACCAATAGGAAGGTAGCTTGTCTTTGTTGTGAGAAGTCAACCCAATCTCAATGGCTTAATTGTGGATGGAAATTTTGTTATATGGGTCATCGTTGATGGTTAGAATGAATCATCCTTATAGGGTTCAAGGAGACTTTTTGATGGTACTGTAAAGTTGAAACTACCACTAGTATCACCTAATGTTGAAGCTCTTGAAGCAAATTGAACAATTAACCCATGTTTATGGTAAATCATCAAATTATTCTAAGAAAAAAAGTAAGAGAGAATTTTTTTATGGAGATTCTAGATGATGACGATGATGATTTTATTACATATGAAGTTGACGAGGTTGATAATCAATATGCAAATGTTAGCACAACCAGGGGTTGCGCTACTAGGTTGAGGGTCTTTCGGCATACAACTCATGCATCTTAGATTTGCATAACCTATGATAGAGCGCACTACTAGATTATGTGTGAACGAGATGGGATGGTTTGTCCTCAAAATTCCCTAAACTTGAAAGATATAGCAAGATAGATTCCTCATGGTTGCTAGTACTTGAAAATATCTGATGACACAAGAACCCAAACACACTTATTGAGATTTCGAAGCCATGACCTCTCAAACTCATGGATGCCTCCGGTTAAGGGTGTATCATCCAATGAAGATAGAAATCAAACATAAATTGAAACGATCATAGTAAATTGAAACTCTTCGCAAACATTCGATTCAAATAGAAATCAAACGTAAGGTTCATAGAAAAAAACCAAAATAGTTCAACAAGTTCAGAACTGAAAGATAATCCGATCCTTCATCCCCTAATACTAACTCTAGATTTTCCTACTTAATTACAGAACATGTTCATCATCAAATCAAAAACATAAAGTTCATAGATGCCATTTGTTATTCATCAATTGCTCATGCTCTCCAATGGGTGTCGTCGTTTCCATTGCTCCTCCTCTCGCACGATGGTCCAAAGATGGAATGGTAACCAATGGAATGGGAGATCCCAATGATTCTGAGATATTTCTTTCTTTCTTCTTTTACCCCTTTTATATTCTTTCTGTTGCTCGGATCAACATGTGTCCCCTTTTGTCCAGCCAGAAATATACCTTTATTTCCTCTAACTCGTCATTGTCAATCATGAGCTGTCGTGATTCTCCTGCCTTTTCAATGATTATGTCCTTTTCTAGTAGTACGAGATGTAGTGTTGTGATGCTTCTTCGAGCGAGGTTGTGACAACACCTCTTCTCCAAAAGTCCTAAAATAATAAAAAAATAGCATTAATTGGTTCCAAATATGCAAATTGATAAAATTTAAATATCACAGTCGTATGTTAACTAAAAAGAGGAAAATGGGCATAAAATGGAAGCTAGAGCTCAAAAGAAGATATGGAAATAGTGTTGAATACAACTTCGAAAGACCTAATATTGTGCACTTGATGCATCATATCAATAATCTCCCGACTTGAACCTTTGCTTGTCCTCAAGCAAATGAAGTAAGATTAAGGCAATTGATTTTTATAAGCGAAGACCACAGCTTAAGGAACAAGCCACATTTCACAAAACCATTTTCATCTGAAAAATAACTGCAACTGACTCATACTCGACTTGACAATACTGCATTTAAGAATCATCAAAGCTCTGGCTACATGTGACGTAAGGTTACAACCTCACAATCTGCATGTAACAACCACCCCTTAGGCAAAGGAAATCCTTTTTTAACAAAGACCAAGACAACCTTCCCCTTTT
Organism: Pontederia paniculata; assembly: GCA_001647135.1. Lineage (NCBI taxonomy): Eukaryota > Viridiplantae > Streptophyta > Magnoliopsida > Commelinales > Pontederiaceae > Pontederia > Pontederia paniculata. The sequence continues at coordinate 27,685 of LTAE01002380.1, read as the reverse complement.
TCTTTTTGTTTCAGAGCATATACATGTTTCTAGACTTTTTCTTCCGTGTCATTGCCCTCTCTATTTTTCTCTCTTTCTTTTTTCAGAACGAATGCAGTGATGTGAAAAGAAAAAGAGAATTTTCCCTTAGCATATCTTCACATTTTCTTCTTTGGAATACTCGGTGAGGATGCTAAGAGTGTCGTAAATTGCATACTCTTGATTCTTTCAAGTAGAAGGCCAGAGGAGCAATTATTGGGGGTGAGAGGAATTCTTCTCCGTAGTATTATCCATCCCTTTCTTCCTAGAATACTCGAATAGGTAACTAGAATGCTTCAAAAGCATACTCTTGACTCTTCCAAGTGGAAGGTTAGAGGAGTAGTTATTTAAGAAAATATAAAAAACATCCCTACAAACATGGAGGGTGGACAAAGCGATTCATTTTTTTCTCTTTCATGGGGGGCAATTTTTGGTAAATATGTGAAATTCTCATGCCTAAGAAGTAGTGTTTTGATAAGTAGACAATTTGGTGCTAAGAACTTTGATTTTTAAATGTAGTCAGTCAAGTCAATCATAAATCAAGTCGTAATGTTAAAATTAAAACCTAGAACTGTCATATGGCTTGAGCTTCGTACTATCTTAATTCATGAGTTGAAGATAAAACAAGGCAACTAGTAAAAGTGTGTATGCAAGTGTAGTGGCGGATACAAAACAAATCTGTAGAATCAGATTTGAAATATGGGAGTGGGGTTGTGATAACAATAGTAGTCAGGGGGTGTGATGAACAAACAACAAACCGGGGTCATGAGTAGGATATAGCCAATTTCAAAATAACATGATATAAGAACACAATTTGAAAGTGGAGAGTGTGATCATACCATGAACTCTTCGGACTTAACCCAAACATTGATCTTTGTTGAATCTAGGATCCTGAGAATGTTTTGATGATCACAAATTTGTAAGGGAACTTAGTTTGTGCTAATGAACTTGTTGAGTTGATTTCTGTATCAGGATGTTTCAAGTTCAAAAGTTGATAAGTCGACTAAAGCAAAAGGAATGGACGACCTATGCACACAGAAGACATTTCAGAAGAATCATATGTGTGGAGTGGTCGTCCTAAGAATATAGAGTGGTCGATCGATGTTGAAGGAGAATACATGATAAGAGGGATCAGAGTTTGATCTAAAGCAAAAGGAATGGACGACCTATGCACACAGAAGACATTTCAGAAGAATCATATGTGTGGAGTGGTCGTCCTAAGAATATAGAGTGGTCGATCGATGTTGAAGGAGAATACATGATAAGAGGGATCAGAGTTTGATCGGTCGACCAAGACAAAGGAAGGACGCCCGAAGTAAAGGGCCTAACGGGAGAGGTCGCCCGATGATGAGAAATGGGCGACCGAAGGCAGCACCTCTCTAATCAAAGATGGAGAACGGGCGGTCCAAGGAGAAGTGGATGCCCAGAGAAGACATAGATATCAAAATGAGATGATTCTTGAATGTACAAAAAGTTAACATAATTATCTCCAATGAATATATTCATGTCTCAACCTAGATCTAAAGGGAACATATACAAATATTAATTTGAACTTCAGTGCATATAATTTGATTTTAAAACTTTTACACATTTGTCCCATTCTAACATGTGCACATGTCTATTCCAATGTTTTCATAAGATTTTCATCATCAATAATAATATAAGTATAACATCAAATCATATTTTCAATAAGTAGGAATGTATATGCCAAGATCATAATATGATTAGAAGAAAAGGCATATAAGAGTGTTTTCATGCTGCAAAAGGGGATGATTTTGAAACTTTTAAACATATTTAATTTACACATATAAACAAAATTAGGCATGGTAACTCAAATATGTTGGAATTTAAGAAAAAAAGACCATACCATTGGCTCCCCCAAACTTAAATTCAACATTGTCTTCAGTGTTGATCTGAGTGAGGGAGAGAAGCATGTTAAGGCTTGGCGGATTGAGCTGGGGGCAGTTTTATGGGTTGTATCATTGATAGAAATCATTACTGTTTCAGCTGGGGGCATGTCGTCCTAAATTGGGGGCAGTTGAAGGTGGGATGTTTGATTTCTGCAAACACTGAGCAAAAGAAATAGAAAATTTAAATTATTAGATTGGGTTGCCTCCCAATAAACACCATTGTTTATATTCCTAGACTAGACTTGGTATCCTCATTCATTTCTATCCATTAGGCGAAAACAACGCCACAATATTTGAGTTGGGTGGAGATAGGAAACTGGGGGTGACTGAGTGAACACCCAACTTGGCACCAACTATTTCCAAGAGGGTTTGTTTTCATGACATTTGAGTTTTCAGAAGCTTGTTGTCCCTCCTGAGTTTATAGAAAAGGGCCTCTATCTCTATCTAGGGGGTATTAATGGCTACTTTAGAAGAAATATCTGCTATCTCTTTGAGGTCCTCATTGGTTGGAGGGATTAGTCCAAGGGGAAAACTAGTACCATCATCTTCACACCCCAATGATTGACTGCTGCAAATTGCTTATTCTTTATAGTTGTTCGGATCAAGGTCTTCAAATTGTTTTTCTTCTACAGACTGAAGTTCATAGCTCAGATTTCCCATTTGAATGACTGATGATACTTCTTGAATCACATCTTCTATGACTTCACTATCTTCAAATACATTGTCTTAGTAAGGTGCCTTCATTACCTGTGCACAATTAAACTCATTCTTGTCCTCTCCCAGCTAAAAAGATAATTTTCCAATTCTTACACAATGACTGCCCCAGTTGTTGACAAGAATGGCCTGCCCAATATTAGTGTTGTGTTTATGTCTTCATTCATGTCAAGCACCTCAAAGTTTGCTGGGATAGAACTTTCCCACCATAATAGCTACGTCTTCAAGTATGCCTAGGAGATATTTTACCGATCTGTCAGCTAGTTGTAGGATCATGTTAGTCGACTTCAAGTCTCCAACATTCAACTGCTTGCACAAAGATAGGGGTATCAGTTTGACACTTGCCCCTAGGTCACATAGAGCTCTACTCACATGCAGATTTCTTATCTCGCAGGGTATTGAAAAGCTACCAGGATCTTGTAGTTTAGGAAGTAATTTATTCTAAATCATTGCACTAGCTTCCTCTATTAGAGCTATGGTCTCATACACATTGATCTTTCTCTTATTTAACAAAATATCCTTCAAAAATTTGGAATATGTAGGCATTTGCTGCAGTGCTTCAACGAAGAGTATTTTTATGTGTAGTTCTTTTAATACCTCCATGAATCTTGTAAATTTCTAATCAATTTGAGCCTTAATCCATCTATGAGGGAATGACAATATGGTTGGATCTACAAGTGCATTTCTTTGGGTTTGTCCTTGATTGGGGCAGGTGGGGTACTAGTCTGTCTAACTGATGGGGAAGACATTTCAGATCCTTCATTGAGTGTTTTCTCTACTTCCTTCTTATCAGCTTCAGACTTCTTTAGGGTTTCTAATTGTTTTCAACTTCTAAGGATGACGACTTGGCATTGTTCCTTAGGATTCACTTCAGGTTGTCCCGGAAATGTGCCTGGTGGCCTTGGTGTTGAACTAGCTTGTTGAGCAATTAGATTCTCAAGAATTTTACTGTGGGCAGTTGATCCTTCAAGTTTTGCAAACATCTGCTTGTTGAATTCTTCTTGCTGCCTCTTATTTTTCTCTTGATGCTTCATCATATTCTCAAGCATAATTTCTAAGTTAGACTTTTCTTGAGCAGTAACTACCTATTGTGGTTGCATGATAGGTGGTGGCAAGTATCTTTGTGGGTTTGCCTGAGGTGGTGGCAGTTGTACATTTGTCTTATAGATCTGAGTTTGTCCTTAGGGTTGCTGGTAATGCTGGTTCTTGTATGATAAGTTTGGATGTGTTTTGATCCATGGGGGACCTTGACCGTAGGGTTGGACACTCTTATTCCCCATGTATTGTTCTGTCTATAAGAAAACAAGGCATTCAGCTGCTCCTGAGGAACTTCTTGTACATTGTATCTTGGAGCATTGCAAGTAATGGTCATGTGATCTGGTGATCCACATCTGTCACACTAGGTGGGGGCAGATGCATTGTAGCCTGGTGCAGCTTTAGCAGCAAATACTCCCAAATTAGGTGTGTTGTTGCTCTGATTTTGATTACTCTTTTCAATGGCTCTTTGGACCATTTCATCTAGTTTAGCTGAGATTTGATCCCAACCCCAATCTCTGAATTTGTGCTTGCTTGTGGTTTTCTATCTATTTGCCCTATCTTGTATCCAATTGTGGTGATTCATAGTCATCTCCTTAATGAGTCTATAACCTTCATCAGTATTCTTGGCCATGAACCTGCCCCCAACTCCTGAGTCTAAAGAACTCTTGCTAGTAGGAGTTAGTCCACTATAGAAAGTCTGAACCACCATCCATTTTTGAAATTCATGGTGGGGGCAGCTTCTCAGCATGTCTTTGAATCTTTCCTAAGCTTCATAAATAGTCTCATTCTCCCATTGTACAAAAGATGTAATCAGATTCCTCATTGTCACTATTTTTCCAGGAGGGAAGAACCTTGATGTAAAAGCAACCACCAATTCATCACAAGTTCTAATCGTTTCAAGTTTAACTAACCTCAATCAGGTTTTAGCTCAGTCCCTCAAGGAAAATAGGAATAATCTTAGTCTAATTGCATCACTTGATACATCATTGCATTTGAATGTATCACATATTTCCAGGAATGTGATCAAGTGCTGATTTGGGTCTTCTGTGGGTAATCCCCAAAACTGATTATGTCCCAATACTGCAATTAATGCAGGATTCAGTTGGAAATTATTTGCATTGACAACAGACCTAGCTATTCCTAAATTCAATCTAATAGTTGTGGGGGCGCATAACTCTTGCAAAAGTTTATTTGCATCTGGATTTGTCATTTCAATCTGTTGTCTAGCCACCTGAGCTCTTCTTCTCAATTCTCTTTGTGTCCTTCTTATCCTGAAATTTATCTCCACTTCAGGATCAAAGTCTCACAATTCGTCCTCTGCACTACTAGAGCTAGGCATACACAGTTAGAAGTAAGTGTAGTATCTATTGATAATGGGGGAAAACTGAAATCTAGAAAAATGTGAAAGAATAAATTACAAAAAGGAAAACTATCAAAACCAAAGAAGAAAAGTGATTTATAAACAATGATACTCGAATATAAACAATGAAAGTGAATGATTCAGCTCGGTACCAAACAAATAATTGAATGTGGAAAATCAAAATTTCCCCGACAACGGTGCCAAGAACTTGATGAGCATAAATCGTGTGTCGAAAATAAGGGTGGTACCAGGTTTCAGAACATTAAGGTTTGACAGTTCTGGACATGGGGGCACCTGGACAGATTAAACAATCAACAAGTCCTAAAAATTAACCTAAACACACAATTGAAACCGCAAGTATACGATTATCCTTGTAGTATTTTAGGATCGAATCCATAGGAAAATTAAAATTTCACAATGCAATCACTATATTCTACCACGAATCGAAATCAAATAGAAAGATATTTTGTTCAGAGATTTAGATAAAGTAGAACTAAAATCTTAAAAGGAAATTAGCTAAAATATTTTTGGTACTTTTAGATTTAAGATAGATAAAAATAGAACCAATATGAAGTGAAATCAAATCACTCAATAGAGAAAATAGTCAGGACATTGGAATCATTTTCGAATCCTACTTGTTAATGAACACATGAAGCTCAAATAATATCCACTTGGGATATTAAGATATCAAACCTAACTATTTTCACAGTTAAGGCTTGAACTTAAATCCCTAGAGACTTCTCACATGCAATGGATAATCCCTCTCCAATCAACCCATGGTATCTATGGGAACCTCTCGGCCTCATATGAATCCTTTAGACAAAGGGGTTCTCCCTCTCGGTCTCAACCCTTTAGAGCTGGAATGAACTCACACTTCATCAAGACCCCACTCTCATCTCAGATCCTTGCAGAGCCCTTGCAACAAATACTTCCCTCTCGGGACAAGGTTGCTAATAAGATGTGAATGATATTCCAACTGCAAGATATTAAAAATAAGGACTAGCTACTACTTACTTCGACGAAGAAGGTTCTCCCTCTCGGTCTCAACCTTCCATCGAGGACAATATAGCAAACATCTCTTAACATTCAAAATCAACACATACTAAGTATAACAAATATGATCTACACATTACTCTTACCTAATGGGAAAAGTTCTCCCTCTTGGTCTCAATCCTCCACTAAAAATACAGCAATGAGCAGCTCACAACATCAAAATCAGCATACAAAATATATATCATGAGCAAGAACTATACGTTATATCTTCCCAAATGGATTGGGTTCTCCCTCTCGGTCTCAACTCTCCATGGAAATAGTAACGAGTAGCTTAACACATCAAAACATCACATGTAGAAAGCACATAATGCAAGAGAAGATTGGAAAGTCGAATGGAAACATAAATGCATTAAAAGATAAGTTCATATAACAAGTAGGTGTTTTCAAATCATCCCATGTCCAGGCCTAAGTGTTTAGTCTCTAACAGCCATCAAAACCATCACAAACATGTTGATACACGAGTTCATCATTGGAAATCAACATAAATAGAAATTACAAAGCAAAAGACCAATGATACTCCTCATATCTCAGCACGAAAGCCTCTTTTCTTCAGCTTTAATTATTTCTCTCTTGAGCAATGGCGGCTCCACTCGATGCCTCATTTCCGATGCTCAAACGAAACTCCTTTTCCTCCTCCATTTTCCCTTTTATCCTCCTTCTCTTGTCCAATCCTTGAATGTCATTTGTCACTTTCACAGTCCTGCCAATATTCCCTGAAAACTGCCTAGGAACCTTCCTCATTTGGACCACCAAAGCTGACATAGGAATCTACATATTCTGTTTTGTGTTTTGTCTTCTAGCAATTTTTGGCAGATAGTGGCAGTAGGTACCCCCTTGTCTAGTCTTCGGCACAGGTACCCCATGTACAGTGTCCAACACAAATGTCATTTAGCTTTGGATGAATTCCTGCAGGAGAAATTAAGCATTATTCATTCAAATCTTTACTCAAAAGTGTCTTTGGAGTCAAAATATGAATTTATGCTTAGGGAATTCAAATGATGAAAGGTTGTAAGAAGGTGTGGCAATATATATAAATGATGCATAATTTCTGGAAAAAAGTGTAATCTTTGCATAGAAAAATAAGGAGTAAATTTCTTATCATCAAGATCCTCAAATAAGAGTCAAATTACATGCTTAGAGTGCAAAAAGGTTGGACATTACAAGAATGAATGTCCAAATATTTGGAAAGAAGCAAAAGGATGGAGAAAACTCAAAGAAGAAGAAGAAGACTATTCAAGCCACTTGGGATAAAAGTGAAGAGGAAGGAAGTCAATCATCAAATTCCTCAAGTGAAGATGAAGCTTACCTTTGTTTAATGGCAAATGAATATGAGGTAAATTCTAACTCCTCTAGTGATGATGAATCTTTCAATATGCATGAGGAATTTAGAAATCTCATTAGAAAATATGGTGCACTTAAAAAGAAATATGAAAGTTTAAAAAGGGAATATGAAGATTTTAAAAGTGTCATAGAACCTCTTTTCTTGAATGCTAAAATTGCAAAGTTTTGGAAGATGAAAATACCAGTTTTGAATTTTTGATTGAAAGTTTGAAAGGTGAAAATGATGATTTAAAAAGTTCTTTTGAAAAATAAGAAGTTATTATTAATTCTTTGAAAAAGATAGTTGCAAGTTTGAAAGAACAATTAACCAAGTTTTCAACCAGGGAAAAAGTGTTAGATGCCATGCTTGCTAGTCAAAGAAAATCTACAAATAAAATTAGACTTGGATATAGTGTTTTTTATTCAAAGAAAGATAAGAGAATACTTTTTTGTTAAAGTATCGAACTCTCATACTTCTCATTCCTATGTTACTTGCTTTCATTGTGATTATGATGGTCACTACTCTTATGAATGCAATACTAGAAAAGGGCAAAATGTAGATATGAAGAAGATTTGGGTTCTAAAGAGAACCTCAACTAACTTAAGTGGACCCAAATTAGTTTGGGTACTAAAGAAGTGAAAGTCTTGAAATTCTCTTTTGTAGGGTACCACAAAAAGAAGGAAGAACAATGATAAATGGTACCTAGATAGTGGATGCTCAAGACACATGATCGGAGATCCAATCAATTTCATTTCCTTGGAAACGAAAAACTTTGGAACCGTTAACTTTGGGGATAACGCAAAAAGAAAGGTCATTGGGATAGGTAATGTTGGTAAGGGTGACAAAGTTTACCTTGAAAATTGGTTGATTGATAGTCTTAAACATAATTTAATTAGTATTAGTCAATTGTGTGACAAAAAATTTTTAATCAAATTTGAATAGGAGAAATTATTAATATTGGATGAATTTGAACAACTACTACATGTTGGTTTTCGTCACAATAATATTTATTAAATTGATTATGAAGACTTGAAAAATGAAAATAGCTTAGTGCTTTGCATGATGATACTAACATTTGGCATAGACGATTGGGACATGTAAATTTCAAACTACTTTACAAAATTTCTAAAAATGAATTAGTAAGAGGACTACCCCAAGTTAAATTTAAAATGAATGTTGTTTGTGATTATTGTCTTAAGGGAAACAAACTAAATCCTCATTTAAATCAAAAGGAATTATTACATCTTGATTTATTTGGGTCCATTGATGTTGTGAGTCTAGGAGGCAAAAGATATGTATTTGTGATAGTTGATGATTTTTCTCGATTTACTTGGACATTATTTCTTGCTCAAAATAATGAAGCTCTCAATATGTTCTCAGATTTTATAAAAAAACCCAAAATAAATTTAAAGTGAAAGTATAAAAAATTAGAAGTGATCATGGAAGAGAATTTGAAAATCATAAATTTGAAGTATTTTGTGAGGAGAATGGTATTTTTTATAATTTTTTAACACCTAGTACACATCAACAAAATGAAGTTGTAGAAAGGAAGAATATGACACTTCAAGAAATGGCTACAAATATTTTGAATGAAAGTAATTTGCCTAAGTACTTTTGGACGGAGGCCGTGAACACTTCTTGTTATGTTTTAAATAGAATATTACTTAGGCCTGAAATTTTATATAAAAAGAAGTCTAATATGTTATACTTTAAAGTATTTGGACGCAAATATTTTATTTTAAATAATAAAGATAAATTAGGTAAGTTTGATGCAAAGTGTGATGATGCTATCTTTCTTGGTTACTCCATGACTAGTAAGGCATATAGAGTTTATAACAAACGAACACATGTTGTACAAGAATCAATGAATGTTAGATTTAATGAGACTACTTTGATAAGAATGAAAATAGATCTAGGTGATGGAGATTCAACCACAAATGGGAAAGATGTGAATTGAAGAAAATATGCAAGAAGTCACAAATAAGGAGTCATCAAATGAAGAAGTCACTGAAGATGAGGCTCAACAAATGGTACCGAGGAATTGGAAGCTTGCATCATCCCATCCTCTTGATCAAGTTATAGGTAATCTAGGTGATGGGCTAAAAACTTGAAACTCCTCAAGTAACATATGTGTTTTTTCGGCTTTTGTTTGTCAAATAGAGCCAAAAGATGTTGATGAAACTTTAAATAACTCAAATTGGATAGTTGTTATGCTAGAAGAACTTGAAAATTTTGAAAGGAATCAAATTTGGAAGCTTGTAAAAAGACCCAAGGATCATCCTATAATTGGTACCAAGTGGGTTCTTAGGAACAAGCTAGATGAAAATTATGTCATTGTGAGAAACAAGGCTAGACTAGTGGCCAAGGGTTACTCACAAGTAGAAGGGATTGATTTTGATGAAACTTTTGCTTTAGTAGCTAGACTTAAAATAATTAGAATGATTTTAGCTTTCGCATGTTTTAAAGGTTTTAAACTTTTTCAAATAGATGTTAAATCAACATTTTTAAATCGATACATAAATGAGGAAGTGTATGTTGAACAACCTCGAGATTTTAAAATTACCAATTTTTCAAATCACGTTTTCAAGTTGTCAAAAGCACTTTATTTTCTTAAACAAGTTCCTAGAGCATGGTATGAGAGATTAAGCTCTTTTTAATTAAAAATAATTTTTCAAAAGGGGAAGGTTGACATTGTATTATTTTTAAAACATCAAAATGAACATATCTTAGTTGTACATATTTATGTTGTGATATTGTTTATGGTAATGAAGAATTGTGAAAGGATTTGGAGCTCTTATGCAGAAGAAATGTAAGATGAGTCTTGTAGGTGAACTCAATTTCTTTCTTGGACCACAAGTAAAGCAGACAAAGGAAGGTATCTTCCTAAACCAAGAAAAATACACAAAGAAAGTGCTCAAGTGTTTTGTCATGAACGATTGCAAACCAAGTTGAACACCAATGAGCACAACAACAAAATTGGATATGGATGAGAATGACAAGCCAATTGATCAAAAAATGTATAAAGGTATAATCGGTAGCCTTCTCTACTTAATGGCTTCTAGACCCGATATCATGTTTAGTGTATGCTTATATGCTAGATTTCAATCCGCGCCTGAAGAAAGTTGCTTAGTTTTCGTTAAACGAATTATGAGATATCTTAAACTTACAAGTGGATTAGGCATATGGTATGATAGGAACTCCTCTTTTGAACATCATGCATACACCGATGCGGATTTTGCCGGATGCAAAGTAGATAGAAAAAGTATTAGTAAGATGTGTTGTTTTCTTGGTAGTTCACTCATTACGTGGGCTATCAAGAAGCAAAATTGTATAGCTCTTTCTACCGTCGAAGCGAAATATATAGCGGTCAGTATTGTTGTACACAAATTTTATGGGTTAAACAACAATTACTTGATTATGGTAAAACTTGCTCAACAACACCCATGAAATGCGATAATACTAGTGCAATAGAAATGAATAAAATTTTGGTTCAACACTCTAGGACTAAATACATTAATTTGAGATATCATTTTATTAGGGATCATGTGAATTTAAAAATATTTCTATTGGACATGTTTCTACTGAGATTCAACTTGCCGATATTTTTACAAAGGCTTTCAGTGAAGAACGATTTTGTATGCTTAGAAGGGAATTAGGCATGCTTGACTTGTGATTTTATCAATTCAAACTAAAAGGTTTCTTCGTCATGCAAATATCACTTTTAAACTGAATTGAAAGTCAAAATGGTGTTGCACAACACCTACATTTAGATCTTTGATGTTTTGAAATTGATTTGAAGTTAGAAATATGAAAATTAAGGAAAACTCGGTTGAACCTAGTTAACCAGACTCGACCGATCTAACTGAAAGTCGGTCGAACCCGGCTGCATCAGGTTCGATCGACCATTTAAACCCTGACAAATTTGATGACGAAACCCTGATGTTTTTGGCCGAAAATTCCCTCAAATCTCCTCGTGCTCATCAGTTTTTCTTCTGATCCAAAACCCTAGAGTCATTCTTTCCTTCTATAATCATTATCTATACTCCATATACTTCACTTTTGGTCACAAATCCATCTTGGCCGAAAATTATCATTTTTTTTAACCCTAGGTTCGCTCTTGATTTGGTTCTAGATCTTTTCACCCTTGAAAACATGTCTAAAAGATTTTCTCATCGTCCTTCCGTAATCGGGAGTAGTATGATGTTCTATGGAAATCACGGTCGAGTTGTTCGCGAGCTACCCGAAGAACCCGAACCCACTCCACCTTGGTCCTCGCGTCGACGTGGATATGAAGAGACCACCTTTGTGAACCGAGTAGTAGACTATTCTTTTGATAAGCTTTATGCTAAGCGAAAGATTGGAAAACTCTATAAGGTTGATTGGACCTCTCTTGCACTTCCTGATGTCAAAGACCTATTTCTTAATATTCATTGACATAGTCTTATCGAGATTCATGAACCTATTTATCGAGACCTTGTTCACCTATTTTATGTAAATATGACCGATGATTCGAATAAGGGTGAGATCAGGAGTCGCCTCTTAGGCAAATCCATTCGACTCAACCTCAAAAAGTGTGTGAAATGCTCAATATTCCCTATTTCTTCACTAGCACCTTTGCTTCTTATGGTTGGCTTGAGGAGGATATTCCCATGGCTCATGCACTTGTCGACTTTGAGGGTCGGGTCCAAAGATTCCAAGACAAGTTGAGTCATAGATGTCTGAGTCCAGCCATGAAGATTGTTCATCACATCATCAGCCGCATCTTGGTTCCTCGCCATGGTCACTTCACTTATTTGTATCTCGTTGATGTCTATCTCATGTATTGCCTCATTCAAGGTGACAGTACTCGTGTCAACCTTGGGTGTTTTATTATTCACACCATGGCCAAGACACTTTGGCAGATCATTAGTGGCCATGGTCATAATGTAGGTCTCTACTTTGGTCAGATCATTATTCATGCCCTTCTGAACAAAGAGATCATCATTCCCTCCACTTTTGAGCCACTACCCTTCTCTTGGTATGACATTATTGATCATATCACCCTCCACAATAAGTAGTTGCGCCTTCATGATGACGACTGGCTTGATGGAGATTTATCTTATTCTGAGGATGAGGAGGGAGGACCTGCTGAGGGAAGTGTTGCTGAGACTAGAGAGGATGTTCCCACGGGTGAGGAGATTCCTGCTGAGGGTGCTACTATGGCCATGGATGAGGACTATGGCTGACATTTCGGAGTCTCACAATGATGACTGGAATGGCTCTTATATGAACAATTCGGATTTTCTTAGTCAGGGCCTAGATGCTCTTGAGCTTGGAAAAAGAGAGATTCGCGAGGACATCATGAGCATCCAGTATAAGCAGAGGAACCTTCGGGAAGATGTAGTTGGGATTTGTGAGGACGTTGTGGGGATGCGGGCGGATCTTGCTGCTTATTTTTGTCACATTGGGTTTGATCCCTTCGGGAGGGTGTAGCTATGTTTCTTTTTGTCGACGACGAAAAGGGGAGAAGACTATGTGTTTGGATGTTGATGTAGGCACTTATGTACTTTAGTTTGACTTTATGCTATTGTTTTGGATGTTGCCTATATGACTTATGTATGTTGCTTTGGGATCTCCCATAAGGTTTATGCATTAACTTATCTTGGATTGTGTCATTGTATCAATTATCATCTATTTAATATGACATATATGTTGTTGTTCAAATTTTTCAAATTGTCAATTATGTCTCTTTTTAAGAAAAAGGAATAATGTTCAAAAGATTTATTTTACAATTAAGTGAATGAGGTAAAAATGATATAATTGAGGGGGAGCATAAAGATAGGAGGAGCATAGTTTAAATTTGATAAATTTGATTTCTCTTCTCAACATCCACAAGTTTGTCATTATAAAAAAGGGGGAGATTGTTGGACTCAAAAGATAAACTCATGATTTTGATGATAACAAACTAATGTAAATTACTAATAAATTATTTGAGCCTTGAAAAAGATAGGTGATACGTGATACGTTCAACAATATCAAAAGGAACTTCTGGATGAGTTCCTAACTAAATATCACAAGTCAAATGAAGTGCTTCATGAAGTCGGTTGACCCAAAATAAGTCAGATGAAGTTAAGTGGGAAGTCGGTCAAACCTTTGTGAAGTCGGTCAAATCAAATGCACCCAGTTGCGAAGGTTGATTGATGCATTCATGAAGTCGATCGAACCCAAGAAGATCGGTTGAAGAATTTCTTGAAATCGGTTGAATCCTTGGAAGTCGGTCAAACCAAATGCACTCCAATAGTGAAAGTCAGTCGAGGTCACCGGGAAATCGGTCCAACCAGGTTTGATCGACTATCAGCTGGTAAGTGCAATGGCTAGTTTTTTGCTGATGAGTCGGTCGATCGACCTAACGTCGGGTCCGACCGACCTGACGTCGGGTCCAACATATCTTCATCTGATGAGTCTAACAACTATATTCTAATGGTCAAATCAAGTGGAAAAAGGTATGCAACGACCATATTGAAGTCTCAAAGCTATATAAGACCTCTTGGGAGGTTTCTACAGTAGCAAGGTAGAAGATTTCATCTTGAATACCTCCGAGAGCATTTTAGAGCCTAAACTTGTAAATTTCTCTCTCATTCTCTCTTGCTCTTAAGTGAGTTCATATTGTAAGAGAGATTGAATGAGAAGTCTTCTTTATAACCTTGAGAGAAAGCTCATTGTGAAGAGAGGTGTGGTCTTACCTCTTGAGCGGAGAAAAGACTAGTGTGATAAAATGGTGCTTCTCCCTATTCGGAAAGAAGAGTTGATAGTGGAACTCTAAGGTACTCAAGACATGAAAAGTTAAAGCGAAGACGTAGGCCAAGTAGTTGAGCCAAACCTCGTCAACAAATCCTTTTCTCATGTTTGCATTTATTTTCTATCGCTTTTCACATAAATTTGCTTAGTGATAATTTACTTTGTTTTAAATTATTACGAAAAAATATTTTACACTAATTTATCCCCCCGTTCTTGCTGCCAAGTGATCCTACACAAACGTGTGTCCAAAATATTGTAGACTTGAAGGTAAAAAATAGGATATTTTCATCGAACTTTGACGTGCCATAGATACACAAATATCAAGGCAATAACATATCTAAATGCATGCATGTGAAGGCCAATATACCAAGATTAAACCTACAAAAGTTCAGGCAATATACTAAGTGGAAGGCATCCGAAAATATGCACAAACATGTGGTCAAAATACACTGCGAGATTCCAAGATTTTACCAACCTTTTGTTGCATTGTTCGGTGGCGATTTCACATGATCTCAGAGGTGGAAGGCGCTCGATCACGCAGTTGCCTGACCTATCTAATGCCCCTGTTCCCCCTCATTCTAAGAAAAACCAAAAGTGAAATAGTCGGGAGAAAATGTGAGATCGTGTTGCTCTGCTGGGAATGAAAAGAGGGAGAGGAGGTGGTGGTGTGTTATTGACTGTTAATTACGCTAATAACCTCACCCCCGCTCTTCATTAATCGTGCATGAATAGCCAGCTTACTATTCATTATTTGTAACAGCCAAGCTGGTTGTTCAATTCTTTTTTTTTTTAAAATTTGGTACGTTACATGAAATATTTGTCACTAGTTTAAGATGGATAAGAATTTGCTTTTTCATATTCGTAGATATAATTTCTTGCTTTATATTAGTTGAAAGATCATTGATCAGACTAATGGCTGATCGGTATCATCTCGTAGAATACATATATATACACATTTGAAGAGACGCTATTGAAGGGTTCATTCAAAAATAAAATGCATATATAGTAAAGGAGTGAGTATTAACTATTAAAACTAGTCGGAGCATCCAAGTTTCATGCCTACTACGAATTCGAATGCATATACAACCTGATGGACGTCTCTGAACAGGAACTTTGATCTCTAAACTCTTTTCTAATAAACGATCATATTACGATGCCCTCCTCAATTCATAGACGCCTCTCTTTTAGGCTTTCTGGTTCAACGTTTTTTTTCTCATTTTTATTTTATCTTTCTGCCTACTGTTCAAACTTGGGCTTGGAAAAGAAGCCCAAAAGAAAATTTAGTATTTGCTATTCCTTTAAGTTTATATTTGTAAAACCCGATAAAATGCTCCAGATTGCATATGATGAGGGATGAGAAAGACTAAAGAAGTCAATAATTAATGTGGGAATATACGTACTTATGTTAGTTGTGCTGGGCTTTAAGCCCATGTAAAGTTTAAAGAGAGTTTAAATTAAGTATAACTAACTTAAGTGTTTAAATTTTGAGTTAAATTATAATATCCACATGATAAAAAGAACTTTTGTGAGATTGAGACATCAAAAGATAGAGACAGTCTTTTTTTTTTCTCCCGATGTTTTTTATTCTTGGGTGTTACAAAAATGAGAGAAATTTATTTCTCAGAGCGGTAAAAGTAGAAGAGAAGAAGAGAGTGCATTTGAAAAGAAAATGGGAGGTTCTTTTTTAACAGCAATAAAACAAAAAAAAAGTCAGATTATGAGGTTTCTTAATATAGTAATCGTTATTGTTGATTATTTAGAACTTTTTTCATAAAATATTTGTGGATTTATTCTCACTAAATTATTATTTCGAGTTTGAGAAAAAAATGAAAGACTTTTTAATTCGTTGTTATTGTAGGAATTGAAGCCTTGTAGTATGCTTCCATCAGAGTTATTTCCAAATGGCCTGTAGCACAACCACCTGAAAATTATTGCATCCTGCAACTATACATTGAACATTCCAAATTGGAACAATTCACATAACGTATTCATTTGTGACAATATGGAACCTTCCATACTTCGCTAACTATATTTCGTTTGTATAGCATTCCATATGTAACGACCGAGATTTTTATTAATTAAAAATTATCCCAATTAATTTAATTTAGATTTTTCATAATTAATAATAGAGCCCTAGTTATTTAAAATTTTATAAAACCCTAGAGAACTCCTATAAATAAACAACTAGATAAAAAACCTCTCTCATAAAGAAATCCTAACCGTCAAGCAAAGTCTCTTCCCCTACTTTTTCTTCTCATCCAAATATGTTAATAATTTAAAAAGAATATTATAGTGATTGATTTAATCTGATTGAGGTAGGTTTAGTAGCCTTTTACGTGAATTTAGCTAATAGGTAATTGAAAGATAAAAGATGCAAATGTTTTGATCGAAATGGATGCATGAAGAGGAAGGTCCGGCGGATTTGGAAAACATGCTTTAATCCTATAAGGGTTATCGGTATTTTCCCATGTGTTTATTGAGAACTGACTTTAATCCTATAAGGATTATCGGTGTTCTGAGTTATTGCAAGAAGGCAGACTTTAATCTTATAAGGGTTATTGGTGTCCTTGATTATTGATAGAGAGAGTAAGCTTTAATCCCTTGAGGGTTACCGGTGCTCTCTCTCATAGTTTAATTGTTATTGTTATTAACGGGTCTCGGGTTGACCGATGGCCTAGCTAGCCATATTGGCCCCGGATCGCTGGTATCTTAATGTACTAAAAATTAGAAATAATTGATTGAAAGCAATTGACTGAATGTGTTGATTCTAATTTTGCAGGCAACTCGAATGCTAGGTAAGAATGATGACATTGATGATGATGGAATTTGTGATGATCAACTTGCACATGGTATAGGATCCTGGTTAATGTATCACTAGTCTAGTTTGGAGTCCTCTATGAAATAGAGAGGATGTTGAACTCTATCATTTAGTATTCTGTTATAGTCTATTAATGGATTTTAGTCCCCTACTGGAATTAATGTATTAGACTTATTAATATTTTCTATATGTTAGATATGTTTAATTTTGAAATATTGTGTTTATATGGCGTGGCCTTAGGGTTGACAGGTCAAAAGATCAAACCAAAGATAATGATATTTTGTGGCAGCGTTCCCTAGATGCACATATTGTCAGGTGGCAAGGGGTGATTTTGGGGGCGTTACAGATGTTATCAGAGCCTAATGAGGGGCACTTTTTAGCTGTCCCTAGATAGATAGAAGCTCATGTGCAAGCATCACGAGTCATCATCATGCCATCAGGTATGAGTTGAATTTGAAAAATATATTGTTATCTCACTAATGATTGCCCTACATGTAGATGCCTCTGCGACGTTCCGCTAGGAGTGCTAATCGACCTCTAGAGACGAACATGACCATTCCACCACTGGAAGTCAACGCACCACCAGTTATCGACAACCCAAAT